>JARHVA010003005.1:2210000-2215000 GCA_037957365.1 Torreya grandis
AATCCCATCATGATTTTTGCTAATAATGATGGTTAACACAGATTCAATGATTGATTAGAAACCCTAATCATCTTAAAACTTCCCAAAGACTCAATAAAATAATCATTATATATCCTCTATAAAATATGCATGCCCTTTGAATTAAACATCAACTTCACTAAGTTTACAAACTAACTAAACAACAATTCACAATCATCAATGTTATTCCATGCAATGTTGACTATCGAATATTCATAAATCATAGTGACTATATAGCATGGTTAGGACATGTATGGATTTAAAAGACTATTGTTAATTGTTACCATGTCATTCACAATAAACACTATCCATTCAACCTTTTTATAAGCTAACTCTCTAGGTTTAAATAATAACCCATAAGCTTTAGCAATTAATTCAACAAACATAATGAAGTTTATACAAATATTTCATAAATGATATTATTATCTAACACCTTACATTACATTAATACTAAATAAAAAGCTTATATTTTGTTAAGTCATTTACAGGTTTATATTATTATTAAAATCAATAATAGTAATCATATAAACATAAATAGTCACTTACAAATGACTCAACTAAGTAATACCATACATCAATTATTTATAACAAATAATCGAAACAAGTATTTTTAAGCAAATATTTAACTATGTACAACACCAAAATAAATTATGTTAAACTAGTTAGTCACATATTTATCAATTCAACTAACTAATAACATAAACAACAACTATATTAGTGAAATCACGTAATCACATAAAATGATTTGAGAACAAAAATTATCATAATAGATATTCATACATAAAATAAAACATACTACCACTATCTATTCAAATAATTAATCACAAAACATGATTATGGTGTGTGCATAGGTTTCTAGTTTGGCTCATTATCATCCCCTAGTGTCTCCATCTAACCCACCCTCTCCAATGATGCTTTCCCTCTGTCCCACTATAAGGGATGGATCTATCTTGAATCCACCTCAAAAAAATGAAGGTATTTATCCTATAACATAAATATATCCATAAAATAATGTTGTATAATTAACAAACATGATCATAAAGTAAAGAGTAAAAAGTATAGCTATCTCATAGGAGACTGATCATGTAAATTAAGCAACACATAGCTATCCCATAATCAAGATATGTTATAAACCTTAATCAAACAATATTTAATCAACTAAAAACTATAATAATCCATAGATCAAATAGGTTTTTTATTTTATAGAAAAATTAGGAGGTGACATCTTTCACCTCCAAAATATGATCATTGTCCCAATGACATTAATTCAAACATAAATTCTAGATTTAAAACATTATTTAGTATAAAATAATATAATATGCAATAATAAATCAAGCAAAAAAATGTATAAATTTTTTGTATAAATCATCATATTCCTCCCAAGTGGCATTATCTTAAGGATATTGGTCCCATTAGACATTGAGCTATGACACTTCTTTATTACATAAACTAATTTTGTGAGTATCAATTATTTGGATTGGTTCTACCATAATCACCCCATAATCCAAAACTTATAAAGCATTACAATCTAACACATGTGAAAGATCATCAACATACTTTTAAGATAAGATGGGTGTAAGACATTATGAAAAAGAGCTAGATTTGGTGGCAATGCAAGCTTATACACTACAGGATTGACCACTTCCAAAACCTTAAAGGGTCCCACATATATTAATGAAGGTTTTAATAACTTAATGAACTTAATTGAGCTTTTCTAAGGCTTAACCTATAGAAACACTTTATCACCTAAGATAAATTTTCTATTTGTTCTCTTCATATTATCATAGATTATCTATCTATCATTGGCCTTGACCAACCTCTACCTAATTATCCTGACTTGCTCTTCCATTTTTTAAAGCATCTTAGATCCATAGACGACCTTGTCTTCTAACCTATCCTAATTGATTGGTGTTCTACACCTCCTTCTATATAATGTCTCAAATGGGGCCATCTTCAATACTAATTGGTATGAGTTTTTATAAATAAATTAAACCAATGGAAATCCCTCTTTCTACTTGTATTTATGATCAATTCAATAGATAAAAAGGGGATATTCTAAAACCTAGTTAACTCACCTATTTATCCATCACTTTGTGGGTGATAAGCAATACTAAAATTTAACAACATACCCAAAGCTGAATTTAGAGTTAACCAAAACCTATAAGTCATTATTGGATATTGATCTAAAATGATCTTCTCTAGAAAACCATGCAATTGATACACTATTTTCATGAATCTCTTTACAATCATAAGTGTATCATCTATCAAGTTATCCAGTATTAACTGGGATACTATAGTTATTTTGTCCACTAAAACTAAAATCATATCATGTTAGTTCCATGACAATGGAAAACTTTAGATGAAGTCCATATTAATCACTTGACACTTCCATTTTGGTATATCATGTGGATATAGAAATCTAGCCAGATGCACATGTTTAGATTTCACATGATGATATTTGAGATAAAGAGAATAAAATCCACTACATCTCTCTTTTTTGTTTTCCATAAATAGAGTGGTGTGAGCTCAGCCATGATCTTGGTTACTCCTATATGTCTTAATATGGTGCATTATGAAGTTACTATAGCACTTTCTCATATTTTCTCTATCAAGTACATACATCTTACCATTTTACTACAAAAGATCATCACTCTCTACTTTGAATCCCTTACACATAGGATTCTAAGCATTCTCAAATGATGCTTTCCTAGCCTGATCATAGAATTCATCTCATAGTGATAATTTGATTGCATGATCTTGTAAAGTACCCCTAATAGTATCTATGGATATTATGTACCTATTATGGATTACATCATTAGCTACTCTATTCCCCTTACCTTTGATATAGTTAGTATCAAAATCATAATCAGATAATAAATTTAACCATCATCATTTATCAGTCCCATGTTATCAGTCTTGAGATCAAATGATTTCCCTAAAAGATAAGGCCTCCAAACTTACAAAGCATACATAATTACTGCAAGTTATAGGTCATGATCAACATAATTCACATCATAAGGCTTTAGTTTCTTGGACTCATAAACTACCACTAATCCATCCTACATAATAAATCCTCCAAGGCCATCCTTATATGCATGGGTGATCACTGAGAATTGATGATTAGGATCAAGAACTCTTAGCACTAGTGCTAAAGTAAGCCTCATTTTTAGTTCATAAAAGGCTATCTCATATTTATCTAACTAGATGAAACTTTGATTCTTTCACTAAGGAGAGGTAGTTGGATTAGCTATCTTAGATAAGTTTAGAATGAATTTTATGTAATAGCCTACTAATCCCATGAAACTTCTTACTTCATGCACATTATTGAGTACTATCTACCCCATTATAATTCTTATCTTTGTTGGATCCATTTAAACACCATCTCTAGAGAAAATATGTCCCAAATATTACACTTTATTTTAGAAAAATTCACATTTAGACAACTTACCATACAAATTGTGCTTCCATAAATGTTATAAAATCAGTTCTAGATGTTATAGGATCTCTTTTTCATCCTTGAAATAAATGAGTATGCCATCTAGAAAGACCTAAATAAAATTATCCAATTAGTTTCTAGACATACCATTCATAAGATTCATTAATGTTGTTGGATCATTTATCAATCCAAATGGTGACATTATGAACTCATCATGCCCATGTCGAGTCTTGAACACTATTTTCATAATATAATCTTCACAAATTCCTAACTGATGATACCCTACTCTAAGATCAATCTTAGAAATGACTATTGCTCCTCAAATTTGATCAAAGATATCATCAATGTATGGAAACATATATTTATTCTTGATCATTACTTTATTCAACATCCTATAATCTATGTACAAGTAAAGAGTGCCATCCTTCTCTTTGACGAAGATAATTGGTGCACCCCATGGTGACACACTTAGTCAAATCAAACACTTTTGATAATAAATCTTAAATTTATGTATTAAACTCAACCAATTCAATGTTTATCATTCTATATGATACCTTAAATTGTAGGTGTAATCTAGGTATGATATTAATTTAGAAATCAAACTCACACTTGGGTGGTAATCCTAGTAATTCTTCTAAAAACACATCACAAAAGTTTATTAGAAAAGGATAATCTTCAATGGATGGTTCCTTAAAACCTCCATCTCATTTATAATAATAATAAATACCTAACATCCCTTCTTTTGATCTTTTTTGAGTTGAATTATAGAAATATATATGAGTTTCAACTCCCTTTTCTCACCCTAAAGTTGTGTCTAATTTATAAAACCATATTGACACTCAAACTTCTTTAGATAATAGCCAGCCTTAGTTTTATTATTTAAAATCCAATTGAATCTTAATATCACATCATATGACCCCAATGGAATTACAAAAATATCCACTACTATAGTGAATGTAGGCAACCTAATCTCTACTTTGACTAAACACTTGTCAACTTTGACCTTAGACTCATTCCCATACTGTATCAGTTATGCATTTCCCATAAATGTAAATTTTATAGATAATTTACTAATAATTATAGGAGAAATGAAACATTATTTAGCTCCCATGTCAATCAAAATAGAAACTGGATGATTGAACAAAATATCTGACATTTATGGGCAAAGCTTGATACTCAACCTAATTATTGTTAATAGCTGCATGAATTTACTGCTAGAATGTACCTTTTTTGGAAGCATAACCATTGTTATTTGACATGCCTTAAGGATATTCTTGAGAAAAATGGTCACCTCCACATATGAAGTAACCTCCAATTGGTCCTTTATTATTAGACTATTTTTCCCCTTGAAACCATTACTAGGTTTCCTATTCATTGAACCACTGTTAAACTTAGAATTTTCAATCTTGAACTAACTCTTAGAGTCTTAACTCCTCTAATTTAATTTCTTCTTCTTGAAAGTTGGTTTAGAACCTCCAAACTACTTTTTAAACTTATCTTTCACTTGGGTAAGAGATTTCAATTTATATTCCTGCTTGACTGCCTT
>JARHVA010003005.1:2220000-2226202 GCA_037957365.1 Torreya grandis
ATAATGACTATATAGCATGGTTAGAACATATATGGATTTAAAAAACCATTTTTAATTTTTACCATGTCACCCACAACAAACACTATGAATTCAACCTTTTTATAAGTTAACCCTCTAGGTTTAGATATTAACCCATAGGATTAAGCAAATAATTCTACAAATACAATGATTTTTATAAAAATGTTTCACAAATGATATTATTCTATAACACCTTGCATTATGTTAATACTAAAAAAAAGCTTGTAATTTATTAAATCATTTACAGGTTCATATTACTATTAAAATCAATAATAGTAATCATACAAAAGTAAATAGTCACTTATAACTGACTCAACTAAGTAATATCATACATTGATTATTTATTACAAGGAATCTAAAAAAGTATTTTTAAATGAATATTTAACTATGTACAACACTACAATAAATTATGTTAAACTAGTTAGGCACATATTTATCAAATCAACTAACTAATAACATCAACAACAACTAGATAATTGTAATCATGTAATCATATAAAATGATTTGAGAACATAAAAATCACAATAGACATTGATATAAAAAACAAAGCACACTACCACTATCTACTAAAATAGTTAATCATAGAACATGATATACTATTGTGGTGTGTGCATAGGTTTATGGTTTTTATCTCTATCATCGCCCAATGTCTCCATGTAAACCACATTCTCTGATGATGCTCTCCCTCACTCACACTCTAAGGGATGGATCTATCCTGCATCCACCTATGAAGGTAGTTATCCCAAAACACAAATATATCCATAAAATAATGCTATATAAATAACAAATATGATCATAAAGTAAAAAGCACAACTATTTCATAGCAAACCAATATTGTAAATTAAGAAACACATAACTATCTCATAATCAAAATATGATAGAAATATTAATCAAATAATAGTTAATCAACTAACAACCCTAATAATTTATGGATCAAATAGGTTTTTTAGCTTATATAGAAATTAAGATGTGACATCCTTCCCCTTAAAACTAGGCATCATCTTGATGATAAAAATTTAAACACAAATTCTGAATTTAAAACATTATTCAACATAAAATAATATAATATCCAATAGAAAATCAAATAAAAAAATGTAGAAATAGCCTGTAAAACTCATCATAGTCCTCTCAAGTGGCACTATCTTCAAAATATTGGACACACTAAACCTTGCACTATGACACTTTTTTATTACACAAACTGTTTGTGAGTGTTAATTATTCTAATTTGATCTACCATGACCACCCTATGATCCATAACCTATAAAATATTCCAATCCAAAATGTGTGAAGGATCAACAACATAGTTTTTATGATAAGACACATGGAAGATAGTATGCAAAAGAGATAGAAATGGTGGTAATTCAAGCCTATACACTATAGTATTGACCACTTCCAAAATCTCTAAGGGTCCCACATATCTTGGTGAAATTTTCATTGACTTCTCAAACTTAATCGATATTGTTTAAAGATTAACCCACATAAACACTTTATCACCTTCAAAAAATTGCCTAGCTATTCTCTTCATATCAACATATCTTTTCTATCTATCCTTAGCCTTAGCCAACCTCTACCTAATTGTCTTAACATTCTATTACATTTTTGAAATCATCTTAGGTCTAAAGACTACCCTATCTTCTAACCTATCCAAACTAATTAGTATTTTACACCTCCTTCCATACAATGCCTCAAATGAAGCCATCTTTAATGTTTCAAATGAAGCCATCTTTAATGTTAATTAGTATTAGTTATTGTAATAAAGCTTAACCAATTTAAGGTACTCATCCCATTCATATTATTTATCCATACAATAAATATAAAGGATATATTCTAAAACATGGTTAACTTGCTTTGTCTATCCATCAGTTTATGGGTGATAAGCAATGGTAAAATTCAACTTTGTACCCAAAGTTGAATTTAGATTCAAATAAAACCTAGAATTCATACTATAATATCAATCTAAAATGATCTTATCTAGAAAACCATGCAATATATACACTTCTTTTATGAATCTATTTTTCAAGCATAGGTACATCTTCTGTCAAGTTACCTAGTATGAAGTGGGCTACCTTGGTTAGTTTTTTAACTACAACCAATATCATATCATATTAGTTTTATGATAATGAAAAACCTTGGATGAATTCCATACTAATCACCTACCACTCCATTCTAATATATCATGTGGATATAACAATCCAACTAGATTCACATGTTTGGCTTTCACACACTGACATTCCAAACAACAAGACATAAAATCTTCTACATCTCTCTTAATTCCTTTCAATAAATAGAGTGGTCTAAGCTTATCCATGATCTTGGTTAATCTTATATGTCTCAAAAATGGGGCATTATATAATTCTATTAACATTGTGCTCTTCAAATTCTCTCTATCAAGCGCATACATCCTATCATTATACTAAAAAATACCATCATTCTCTACTTTGAATCCCTTATACCTATGATTATGATCATTCTTCGACAATGATTTTTTTTTACTCATATAATTCATCTCCTAGTGAAAATTTGATTACCTGATCTCCAAAAGTACTCCTAATAATATCCACAACTGCTATGTACCTCCTACAACTTAGAGCATCATCTACTCTATTCTCCTTGCCTTTGATATAATTAATATCAAAATCTTTATAAGATAATAACTCTATCCATCATCTTTGATGAGCATTAGTGTTGGGTTGCGTGAAGATGTACTTGAGTCCCAAGTTATTAGTTTTGAGCTCAAATATATTCTCTAGTAGATAATGCATCTAAAATTGTAAAAAATGCATAATTTCCATAAGTTATAAGTAATGAGGGGCATAATTCATGTCATAAGGCTTTAGTTTCTTAGAATCATAGGATACCACTAAGAAATATTACATAATAACTCCTATTTTATTCTTATATGCATCAATGATCAGTAATAATTGACCATTAAGATTGAGAACTCTTAGCATTGGTACTGAAGTAAACCTCATTTTCAGTTCCTAAAAGGCTACCTCAAACTTATCTAACTAGACAAAAATATGATTCTTTTTCTGGAGAGAGGTAATTAGATTATCTATTTAGAGAAATTTAAAATGAATTTTTTCTAATAGCCTACTAATCCCATAAAAAATCTTACCTCCTGCACATTCTTTGGTGCTGGATAATCTATTATGGCTCTTATCTTTGTTAGATCTACTAAAATACCATTTGTAGAGATAATATGCCCCAAATACTACACTTTTTTATATAAAAATACACATTTAGATAACTTTACATACAACCTATGCTTCCACAAATGTTGCAAAATCATTTCCACATGTTTTAGGTAATCTTCCTCATCTTTGGAATAAATGAGGATGTCATCTAGAAAGACCAAAACAAAATAATATAGGTAGTATTTAAACACAATGCTTATAATATTCATAAATTTTTCTAGAGAATTTATTAATCTAAATGGTAAGACTGTGAATTTGTAATGCCCACATCGTGTCTTAAACATTATTTTCAGAATATCCTCTTCATGAATTCTTAACTAATGATACCTTGTTCTAAGATCAATCTTAGAAAAGATTGTTACTCATCACATTTAATCAAATATATCATCAATGTGTGGCAACAAATATTTATTCTTGATCATTTCTTTATTCAACATCTTATAATCTATACATAGGTGAATAGTTCCATCCTTCTTATTGACAAATATAGCTGGTGCACCCCCTAGTGACACACTTGGTAAAATAAACCCTTTTGACAATAACTCCTAAATTTATGCCTTTAACTCAACCAATTCATTGCTCATCATTATATATGATGCCTTAGACCATGGTTCCATTCTAGATATGATATCAATTGAGAAATCAAACTCACACTTGGGTAGTAATTCTATTAATTCTTCTACAAACACATCACAAAAGTTTCTTAGAAAAGGATAAACTTTGATAGATGGTTCCTTATACTTCTTCATCTCATTTATTTTAAAAATAAATGCCTGATATCTCTTTTTTGAGTTTTTTTTAGTTTAATTATGTAAATCTACCTTAACTTCAACTCCCTTTCCTCATCTTAAAGTTGTGTCTAGTTTATAAAATCATCTTGACACTCAACCTTTTTTAGATAATAGTCAACCTTGATATTATGTTTCACAATCTAATTGACTCCTAGGATCACATCATATGACCCCAATAGTGCTACAAAAAGATCCACTATTGTAGATAATTTGGGAAACCTAATCTTTGATTTGACTAAACACTTGTCAAGGTTGACCTTAGACTCATTCCCATACTACACCAACCATGAATTTTCCATAACTCCATCATTTCTATATAATTTACTAAGATTTTTAGGATAAATAAAAACATTTTTTATCTTTTGTGTCAATCAAAATATAAAATGTATGATCAAATAAAATATCTAATAGTTTTATGGGAAACTCTTAATATTCAACCTGATGATTATCAATAGCTACATGAATATACTACTAGAATGTACCTTACTGAGAATCAAAACCCTTGTTCTTCAGCTTATCTGAGGACACTCTCAATAAAAAATATCACCTCCACATATGAAATAACTTCCAACTGGTCCTTTCTTGTCAGACTATTATTTTCCCTTGAAACCATTATAAATTTTCCAATTCCTTAAACCATTATCAAACTTGGGGTTGAACTATCCCTTGGAGTCTCCACTCCTCTACTTCTAAATATTCTTCTTGAAAGTTGGTTTAGAACTTCAAAACTTATTTTTGAACTTATCTCTGACTTGGGAAAGAGATTTTCATTTCTATTCTTACTTGGCCACCTTCTCAAACACCTTATTCATGATAGATGGACCATGCACATATACTTCACAACTAATTTAGGGTTTTAATCCCATGATGAATTTCTTGATTTTGAATCTCTCATCCACCTAATACTTAATTTCATACTTAAGGATCTTGGTGAATTACTCTTATTATTCATCCACTGAGATTTATCCTTAAGATTCTAAAAATCCATAAGCTTTTGATCAAAGTATAACTATGGAAGCCATTATGATCTAAATAATATGATAAACTATTCTCAAGTGGTGGTGGTTGATTCAAGGTTCATCTCAATCTTATTTTTTCCCACCAATTTATTTCTTCACCAACAAGCTGATATCATCCCTAGACTACTTTCTTGAATTCAAAATAATTATGAATCTTGAAATAATTCTCTATTTTTATTAGCCATGCTTCAGTTCCATCTCCCAAATAGTTCCATCAACCTTGGGTAGATTTACCTTTTTCATATCCCATGCCAACTCTATATCTACTCTAACTAACTCTCACATCTTATGGCACTTCATCATGCATCTAATATTGAGGATGTTCCTAATCATCATGATGTTCTTCAGGTTCCTCCTAAGAATTTTCCTCTTTATGGCCATGCATTTCCTATTTGAGTGATGTGATTTGGTCCCTCATTTCTTGTATGGTCATGAGGATTTAGTCTAAATTTACACCATTTTTAGTGGTAAATTGATTTGGATCAAAAGGGGGTTTGGTATTTGAAGTACCCTCACTTCTTGGTCTAGAACACACTATTATTTTTCTTACTTTTCAATATAATAAGTTTGTGTTAGTAGACACATTAGTTCCTAGAGTTTGAGCCTCATCTTTGATACCACAATCTAAAAAACCCCATTATATTTTACCATAATATATTATTTTTTATTAAAAAAATTAATTACACATATTCATCTTATAGATTTCACCAAAGAAATATAATTAATGATCTTTAACTAACTACATTTATTTAGTTAGCCACAACATTTATAGTTAATCCACTTAGGTAAGGATCACCATGAATAGATATAAAAATCATGAAAAATGGTTAATAAACAATAAATACTCCATTTAAACATAAGTGAAATAGTACAAATTCATCCATGGGTGATACAACATTATAACCACTCTAGACTCCTGCAAAAGTACAAAGAATAAATATTATAATTTTTAGCTAAAACTAATATCTCAAATAATAAAACATGATACAAATCTCCATGAATCATGAGTCTCCATGACTCAATATTCTTGACAACTATCAATATGTAATCTCAAGTGTAGTCTCTAGTGTAGTACTCCATTTAGGAGGGAGAGCATCATTTGAGTGATTTTACACACCAACCACAAACCATAGATCCCCCATAATATATTTTAACAAGGGGATAGTCATCCCTTCAT
>JARHVA010003006.1:2005000-2225791 GCA_037957365.1 Torreya grandis
ATTCCTATAGTTGTAAACTACAAGTTTCAACTAGGTCAAAAGTTACAAAGTTGCATAAGTTTCAAAAGGTGTCAAAAGTTTTTTAATTATGGATATTTATTTCTTTTAAACTTATGGTTGCTAGAGCCCTATAAAACCAACTTTATTTTAACTATCTAATAAAAAAAGGTTCAAAAGTGGTAAATTACATGTTCAAAAGTTTAAAGTTGAAAAATTACAAAATCTAATGGCATTTCAATATTGATACAATACAAATATAAGGGGCATGATATTCATTCATGTTTTTATTATGGCATTTTCAAAATTTTCAAATTCTTAAGTTTCAAAGTTGAAAATTTTCAAATAGAATCTAGATCCATTTGCAATGGTGTGATTCATATCAATGTTACAAGTGGGATACATTAGAGTCTAGTGACACTCAACATCTATTGTTTCACTTTTTCAAAATGTAGCAATCCATAGTTCATAGTTTCCACCCTTTTAAATATTTTATAGAGTACTCTACATAGTGAACTAAAAGTTGGAGCATATAATCCTTCCAATTCAAGAGCATTCAATGGTATTCAAATTAAGACTTTATCACTCTCAATTCACCATAGTTTCAACATTTCTCCAAATGCCCCAACAAGGGGGCATGCACTTCACCATATCTAAGTTATAAGGCAATTAGAATACATACTCTTTAGGTGTATACTTTAATTGCTCTCTTTTTTAAATTACAAAGATAAAATTTCAAAATTTCAAAATTTCAATATGGAGGAGATTTACTTTTAGTGAAAATGTTGTAGGTTCTTACATTAAGGCATCTTGCACAATCAAGCTTCATATCCAAAGATAAATTATGTATACACAATTAAGTTCACATCTATTTTACTCTAATAATTTCACTTCATGCATCATTAAAGTAAAGTGGGGGAAATATAGACAAATAAATTTAATCAATATGTGCTTAACAATGTATATTATTGACTCCTAACCCTTGGTCTATTCACAATTTTGCCAATTGGTAATCTATAAGAGAGTCTTCAATATCTTGTAAGCATTACAAATATTATAAATACATCCCTATTTTAGATACATTCATCCCTATTCATCCCCCAATATCCTATTAGACTTGTCCTAATAGCCTTTGGACTTCTAGGATAAATCTGGGATAGTTAGACAGGTTGCCCTATGGCCTTGTCCCCTAATGCGACCTTGTCCCTTGCCCTCCAATGATCACTTTTTCAAATTATGACATTTAAAAACATATATCTTTCATGTTTTGTAAAGTTGATGAATTAAATTATTCAAAATATTCCCCTATCCTAACACATCAAGGCCACTCATTATCTCCCATTGTATTTCTCTAGAAACTACACTACATGCTCAACAAAAGAACACTGCTTCCAATTTCAATTCTAAAACATTCTAATAGTCATAGGCCAAGTATAAGTAATATTTATTATAAGTCAATGGAATACATTTCCAAATATTTCAATCAATATTCTAGATATAGTTATTTAGTTGCATAATCATAGATCACACAATCACCATAGGAGGGAGAACTACATCGACCTGAGGCCCATTTAGTCTATGTAGGTAATACTTGATTACATAGAGCTTGTGAGGCTAGCTTGGGTATTCACCTTACCTATTTACCCCATTTTGTATTTTATATCTATCTTTTTTATTGTGTAGGAAATAAAGGTTTTATCTTTTATAGGTCTTCTACATGACAACATATAACACATAATTCAACTTTTAACCCTCGTAGATAATCACACATACCTAGATTAAGAAATCATGCACAAAATCAACTAGCACACAATTAAAATTAGTAGACAAGGCCATAGTGTACCCCTTTCTACCCATTATAGACTTGTCCCAATAAATTTTGAATTATTATTTTCTAATATGATTACATTTTTAGGTTATTTTACATAATTTATAGTTTTGGTATGCCTGCACAACTAAAATTTAATATATTTTTGGGAGGTTTACATATACTTAGTGTAGACACTATTTTTGAATTATATAACACCTCAGTCTTGTACACTTGAAAAACTCATACCTTGGTTGTTCCTCTCACTTCTATACCTTTCCTACTTTTGTAAGTCTCACATCTGTTCTCTCTTGTGCCCCTTGGCCTGTCTATTTATCTGACCAATCTTTCTAGATGAACCAAGCCTTTTATCTTTTTCAAAATATTAAAAATAACTTATCATCCACCTCTAAAACTTTTGAGCATATACTTGATTTCTTGCTCCCTATATGCTTACATCTTAGATAGACACCTACGTTGACATAGGTGTCTTGATTCGATGTAAGTGTTCAGTGCCCTAAAGTCATCCAATTTTCAAATGAAATGTATCTTAATGGTCAACCTAAGTGATTTAATGCAAGTTATTTCTCAAAAGGTATTGGTATAAATATAAGATCAACTCTCATTCATTCCTCACTTACCACAAACAAAGGTAACTTATCAAAAACATTTAATTAAGCACTAAATAAAGGAAAATCTTTCCAATTTTATCCTATTCTCATGTTAGTCATAGGAATAACATAAATATGGTTCTAAAGTACTAAAAGAGCAACCTAAGAGCATAATTTTTTGAGTTACAAGATAGGTCAATATTTTACTTGATTTCCACATATTACATGGTTTACACACAAGCCAACATGTAGTAGAGAACTACATAAGTCTAAGGCTCTCTTTAGTGTATTGTCTATATAGGTAGTACTCATTGATAGAGGGGTCTTTGGGGTAGCTCGACACCATGTGCCCACTAACCCATATCCCCCCATAATCACTATGAGGAGGAAGGAATAGATTTTTACTATTTAACAAGGAGTGAAAGTCCATGTCATAGATCTAAATGCACCAGAGGGAAGGTGCCAAAAAACCTAGAAGCATCTAGGTGGTCACATCATATTATATAAATTATTCTATATATAACACCTTCATTCAACCTAGACACTAGCATCGATGCAACCATCCAAGGCTAACACAAGTGTCTGAAGTTATAGAGGCACTAAATCCATAATTTGGTGATTATTCTAGAATACTCTTCCAGTTTACTTCTTACCTGTTCTAGATTTAGATCTATATTAGCTTCAGAATTAGCTAAGTACTTTTTTCATTATCATTGCAATATCTAACATAGTTTTACTTTCTATTTTTATCATATCTCAAAATAATAATTTAGTATATGTTTTATTTGAGTTTTAAAAATAATTGGCCTGATATAGAGATAATTTATCATCTTTGTGCCCTAGTCTATCTCTATCCCCTTTATCCTTAGATTCCCTAATCTAAATTTTTAGGTTTAAAAATTTGGTGAGATCAATTTGTATGAATGCAAACATTTCTTAGTCCTAGGGTTTTCATGTAGCTAGCATTTTAAATTATTATACTTTTTCATTTCTTGCTTATATTATTTTACATGCAACCTTGGCATAGCCCTAAATTAGGAGATGTGCCTATTGATCACATTGAGCTTCTCATCTTACCACTTAATATGTGTCAAACTAATGATAAACTTAATCCCATGGCCCATGATGATAACCATGATGAGAATGAGTAACATGTTAATGAAGTTACCATAGAAAAAGATTATAAAAATGTAAATCATGAATCCAATGAAACTAATGAGCACAAATAAATAGATTATGAACAAGTGCAATATATTGTCTTATTTCATGAGTGTATTTGTCAAAAACCCTGAAGATAATGATGAAATTATAAAAATCATATTATAAATTAAAATAATAAAAACCATAGATGAACAAGCATGCCCATTTATTTATCATGATATTAGAGCTATGGGTCATACCCATATCCAACAACCCTCCCTTTGAATACATTACAAAGTGATACTTTTAACCGGGGCACATGATATGTATTTTAACCTTTATTTCCTCAAACTACTATTGCTACATCTACCATGGGGCTAACAAATGTATCAAATCAAATACGGATTTCAATGCCTATTACTATTCAAACTATGTTCACTTCTCCTTGGTGACTACTCAAATTGATAATTTAAACCCTAATGGATCTCCAGTTCAAACACTACTTCAAGTTATAAATACCTTGGAGGACAAGGTTATAAACATTGAACAAAAGACTTTAAAGTCTCTTCATGTTATTGGTTTTCAATATGTGTTGCATAACCCTATTGTACTTGAGATATATTTACACCCTTTTTGAATTGGTTTTTTTGCACATAAGTTCCCATTTTATGATGGCAAGGGTGATCTTGAGTAACATATTTAATCTTATGATGCAACATGCCTTGATTGTGCTTCTAATATTAATATTTTGACTAAATTATTTCTAAGGAGCCTTAAAGATTATGCTTTGAGATGGTTATATGATTTTCCTTTCCAATCTATAAAAACATTAAAACCTCTTGTAGATCAATTTTTAGCACATTTATCTGTTAACATTTCCAAAAAGATTTTTTATGCCCAAATTTCAAGAATCAAACAAGGAACCAATGAACCTATCAATGAATGTGTGTTGAGGTGCAAAATAATGTTGGCTAAAAAGACCAATCCTATGGAAAATAAATAAATTCAAGACATTTTCAAACAAAGTTTGCTTGATCTTTTACATGAGTCCATTTTCAAAAATTTGAAATCCTTTGATGGCTTGTGTCATGTTATCAGGACCATGAAATGAAAATGATCTCATTGAACAAACTTAAATATGTAGCAAACACACCAAATAAATTTACATCCAAATCCAAGTATATAATCAAATTAATTTATAAGGCAAAGCCTCCTAATCCTAAAAAAGAAATAACAACCATGGTTAATGTAGTTTCATAGCAACCTAATCGACTTATCTTATCTAGAGCACCAAGGAGATAATTTACACATTTTCCTGAGTCTCCCACTTCATTATTCATATAGGTAGTAAAGTGTCATATTATATCTCTCCCTCATTATATAAAGGTTGATATGAGTCAGATTCTACCTAAAGGATGATATGAATGCTTATTATGATTATCACCAGGGACTAGGACATTCTATGAATAAATATTTTACCTTGAAGTATAATATCTTAGACCTTATTGATGACCAAAAGATTACAATTGCTGATCATCCAAAGGAATCAAGTTCATAACTTGGTGATCACTACAAATACCTCCTATGGTTCATAAACCTTCTATTACCTTTGATGATAATGAGATTAAGGATGATGATATGGATCTTCATTATTTATTCATTTGAGCATACCTAGATAAACACGTAATACATAATGTTATGATTGATAATGGTGCAAATGAAAATGTTTACACCATGACATTACTTACATACTTGGGTTATACTCAATTAGTTAGAGAATTTGATGGGACCTCACAACAGGGTCTTGGTGAGATTGACTTATCTTTATAGGTGGGTCCCACACATATGGTTACTACCTTTTTAGTTATACCTTCTATGGATATCTTTGATATGTTATTGGGATGCCCTTGGATAAATACTCTTTGAGCAATATGTTCTACAATATATGGGTGTGTTAAATACATTCATGTTAATCAAGTAATTACAATTTCTAAAATTTCATATGAGCATCCTCTTGAATAAGATAAATTTATACCCAAGTAATTAATTATCAAGCCTACTAAGTTTAATTCACTATAAAATGGAAATCAATAAGCAATTCCTTTTACTAGGTAACTAGTACTTGAGATACCATTACATCAGAGATATATAATGGATTCTATGTAATACTGATTTACTATGAACCATATTCAGATATCCATAACACCTACACATGTTCATATTAATGTTATTCCAAAGAAACACCATAACACTCAAAGATGGGTTCCATGAACCCCTACTCCTATTACTCCTATTTCTTCATGACCACAGAGTCCTGTTTTACATACAAAGAGCATCATAAATACTATAATGATAGATATTGCACCTATATATGTTCCTCATAAATGTCACTAGTTTATTACATCAGGTACAAAGTGGGTAGATATTTATGACCATCCTTTGGATGGGATCATAGGATAGTCTTTTTTTCACATATACGAAAAAACCAAAACATTCAAAAATTAGAAAAAAATCTGGCATCTACATATTCGATTGGCTCCTTGGCATTTATGTGTTAGTTTCATGTTGATGGATAACATATAAATTATTTCTACATACACATGTGTTTCACACTTTTATTTGAGTGTAATATAAACATACACATATACATGATTTATGCACTATTGGATGTTGGGATTTGCCTCCACTCACATCACTAGGATGTTGGGGGCATCCACCTATATGATCATGATACTTCCAGGTTATGTCATTCTATGGTCACTTTACATTATCATGTTTTACTTACACATGCCTTTATCTGTGCTTATATATTTTGCAATATACTTGATATGTTATCTACTTGAGGTTTTTTGATAACACATATGATCCATGGGATACTATGATCTGTTTATGTTGGTTGTATGTGATTTCATTTATGTACTTCCTTGAGTGTCTTGTCTTGCTATTTTATTTTTCTATCAAGCATTTGAACATGCTCCATTGATTGTGACCCCTATTATTTTATTTGATTCTTTGATATTTGAATATGTCATTTCTTATTGTATGGACATTTGAATATGTCATTATTACTTTTATGAACATTTGAATATGTCATGTCCATTTAATTATGTGGCATTTAAACATGCCCCTTTTTTGCAGTATCCTTAGACCATTACCTTTTGACTTGATTTTGAGTGTTATTATGTGTGTTTGATTTACTTCTTGAGATTGTATTCTTACTATCTATATGTTTCCATGATATTTATAATAAATATTAGGCCTTGATGTGATCACATTATATGTGCTTCAATGATACCTTTATCTAGACATATTCTCTTATATGCTACATGGTTCATTCATAGTTATATGGGTATCTTATCCTTTTGAGGCGAGGTAACTACCAATTTATATTCTTTCCTCACCTAAAAGGTGGGGGGGAATATTAGTGGGGGCATGCCATAGAGTCATGGATTCTAAATGTCTACAATTACAGATTTAGTGAGGGCATGTCGTAAAGACATGGCTTCCACACATTCATAGTTTTAGATATATAATAGGGGCATGTTTTGGAAATATGTTCTCCACAGTTATTCAATATTCAACATATCCAGATTATAGTGGGGGCATGCATTGGAAACATGTCATTCACATTGGAACTTATAGAGGGGACATGCTTTGGAAGCATGTTATCCAAACTTACATAGTTTTTGAATTGTCTAAAAGACACAATTATATGATTCAGATACATAATTGTGGTAGAATTATATACTTTGGTACCATTATTATATATAATTTTGGTATGAGACATATCTAAGGTACATATGATATGTAATGTGTACATAATATTTTCAAATCTAAATTAGTTTCAGATTCTAAACACTTTTAGGGACTGCCACCACCCACCAAGTTAGAATTTTATGAACTATATTAAATCTATTTACTATAGTAGTTGGTTCAATTTTGGTATGGTTAAGATGATTAAATCACTCAATTTTGCCAATATTTTATGTTGGAATTAATTGTATCATCTAGTCCCACTATTTTGATAGTGTGATTTGACTTGGTTCACTCACACTCACTAGGTTATAAATATGATTAGGGTGCACGGTTGAGCTAGTCTCAACTATTAGGTGGCAATCCACCTTTTTTCTAAGGTTGGGGGCATGGGCCTTCCTATCTCTCTCTATCTCCTAATATATGTGTAATTTCTAAGTTTATATTTGTTCTAATCTCAATTTTAGTGATTTATAATGATACATATTTAAAATCAAGTTTCCAATAGGTAATATGGTTGCATCAATACATAAGTGTACTCTTAAACCTTGCTCTGTTTCAATTTTAATCATTTTAATGCTTTCAATTCTAGATTATATGCACTGATTATATCCCATAACATGCTTTTGGTTTTAGGTTAGTCACCAGAAAAGCACTCAAGTTGGACTCAAGCAAAGACAAGGTGTGTTATACATAGAAAAATACACATTCTTTTTCTTTAAATTAGTAATTTATTTACTATATTAAGGGGGTAAGTGTAGACACTATTTCTAAATTATATAACACTTCAGTCTTGTACACTTGGCAAACTCAAACCTTGGTTATTCCTTTCAGTTCTAGACCTTTCTTACTTCTGCAAGTCTTGCATTTATTTTATCTTGTGCCCCTTGGCCTATCTCTTAGTCCAGCCGGTCTTATGTTGATGACCTAATCCTTATATCTTGCCCAAAATACTTTAAAATTGCTTATCTTCCACCTATACAAGTTCTGAACCTTTACCTATTTTCTTGTTCTCTAGACACTTATGTCCTAGATAGACACATGTATTGATGCAAATGTCCTAATCCAAATTAAGTGTCGAGTGCCTAAATTCATATAATTTACAAATGAAATGTATCCTAATGGTTAGCATAAGTGCTTTAATGTGAGTTATTTCTCCAAAGGGATTGGTACAATACAAGATTAACCCTCACTCATTCTTCACCTAGCACAAACCAAGTCAACTTAACAAAAGTATTCAATCAAGCACTTAATAAATTAAAATATTTCTTATTTTATCCTATTCTCATATTAGTCATAGAAACATCACATATATAGGTTTGAAGTACTGAAAGAACAACCCAAGAGCCTGCATTACCAAGCTACAAGCTAGGTAAATATTATACTTGATTTTCACATATTATATGATTCATACATAAGACAACATCATTAATAGAAGGGTATTTACGGAAACTTGACACTATGTGCCCAGTAGCCTAATTTTCCCTAGCTCCACTATGAGGATAAGGGCTAAGATTTTAATATTTGATAAGAAACGACAATCCATGACCCAAATATGAATTCACCGAAGTGAGGGTGATGAAAAACCCAAAAGCATCTAGGTGGTTGCATCCTATTCTAGTGTTTTGCATAGGACACCTACATCTGACCTAGTCACTAATGTCAATGTAGCCGTTTAAAGCTGTCACAAGTGTTCAAAGATATAAAGGCACTAAATATATAATTTAGTGGTTATTATAGAATAATATTCCAATTTTATTCCTCACTATTCAAGATCTAGATCTGTATTAGCATTAAAATTAACTAAGTACTTGTTTTCATCATCATTGTAATATCTAGCATAGCTATACTTTCCATTTTTAACATATCTTAGTATAATAAATTTAGTATATTTTCTATCTGAGTTTCGAAAATAATTGGCATGCTATAGATATATTTTATCACCCTTATGTTTATTCATTTATATATTCTTAACCCTATATACCCCAACCTAGATTTTTAGAATTAAACATTTAGTCTTATTTACTATTTTTAGTATCTAATTTCTATAAATTCTATATCATATTATATTTTACTATATTTTAATATAAGATCTATACATATCAAAATTATAATTTCAATAGTATAATTCCATTAGTTTAAGTCATCTTAAATTAAAAAATGTTAAACACTTTCTAACTATGAATGCATTTTTAAAGTGAAAATTAGTGATAAGCATGTATGTGGTTCACTTGGTTCAAGAATTGATCTGTTACTTGTGTTGGGTCAGTTTTGTAGGATTAGATCAATATCACAAGTCAATACTTACCTAATGGTTGGAAATAAAATATGCATAAGTATGACATTATACCCATAATGTTACCAACTACTATCTCTACTTGCAGTATGTTTTCAATCCCAAACCTTGATGACACATACAAATCCAAGAATCAACCTCCTTTGATTTAAAATGATAGATGTGCTTGTGAGCACTAAAAACTTGAAAAAATGGGGGAAGTGTAATGGGATGAGATTGCCCTAGTCACCCTCATTTGATGATAGACTAATGCCTATGTATCCAATACTCCAAGGAGGGAAATCAAGCCACACATAATTATCCCACTTATTGTGATTGTGTAACTATGCTCCTTCAATATGTATATATAACTAATGATTGCCTTTGGTACTTGAAAATGCTTGATTTGACCTAGATTTTGAGTACTTTAGACTTACCTTATGATTTCTCCTAGTGATATGTACACAAAATAGAAATAATATGAAAGATTTGTTGAGTACATAATAGTGTATAAATGAATGCCAAATAGATACCATAGGCCTTTGAAATGAGGCCTTAATTTGTTTATATATGGATTAATTTGAATATTTCTTCAAACCACTATCCCTAAAGATGGATTTGATTTTATAAAATAGTTGTTATTGGGAGTGTGATGGTTCCAACTAGTGTAAATCATTATTGACTAATGATAATGACCATAACCATTAGAATTGACCCATGCATAGGTGGTCTACTTTAAGAGTGTGGAGATGTTTCTACATGATATTCAACAAGAATAAAGTAGATAATGAGATTAATGTAGATGTATAACAACAAAATGGAAGGTTTGACTCATAAGATAACATGAAAGTGTGAGAGGATGGTGAATTAGGATATGGTTTGGGTGCTTAAGTCATGTATAGTAAATGTGTATCAAGCTTGTTATTATTAAAATATTTAAGGCCATATTTTAGTATCTACAATATGTCAATTTGTATACCAATAAAGTCCTAATTTTAACTTAAGAAGTCTATAAGTACATGATTTCATTAATGAATTTAGGATAATAATTAATAATGATAACACACTATGATTTTATTGATAAATTATCTATTCAAGTATAAAAGCAAAATCATATTATTAGGGCTCCACCCCTTATGCCAAAATTTGGATCGAACTAGTGAAAGAGAATATAAAATATACTAGTTGCTTGTTTCTCATTGAAATGGATAAGGCTTAATATATTCATATTTCATTGTTGTTTACCCTAAATATAGTTTTATTATGAATACATATAATAATTATTTATGAAAGTATATAATTTATATTTATCTAATTGGCTAATAATAGCAACACGATAAAGTGATAAATGAACTAGGCTATGAAAAGTAAGTACAAAGCAAAATAAATTATCACACTTGGTTGTTGTAACTAAAATTTTGATATACAATATGATTGTACATATTATCTATGTTATGCTACTAAAATCTAGGACTTTTGGGTAGACTCGTGATTTACACAAGTTTAACTTGGGAAGATTGACACTAGGCAAACTTGTGCTACCAGATCTAATTGTGTTTTACTAATTTTGACTTATGTAGGGTAGTGTAATTAGATATTTCTATGACTAGTTTAATGATAAATTCTAGATCTTATTGTATTCTCACTTCACTTATTTTCTAAGTAAAATGTGTGAAATTATTGATTCCTTCTCTTTGACCTAATTTTTTGATCAAAACAAAATTTAGGTTATGGAGTTGGGAAATCACTGAAGTGGCATTACAAATACATGTACCACATGCTATAATATGATCTCTATGTAGTTTTTTAAAATCTAATTGTGTTTTATTGAGTCTGACTTGTGCAAGGTTGTGCAATTAGATATTTATATGACTAGTTTAATGACAAATTCTAAATCTTATTGTATTCTCACTTCACTTATTTGATAAGCAAAATATGTGAAATTGTTGATTCTTTCTCTTTGACTTAGTTTTTTGATCAAAAAAAAATTTAGGTTATGGAATTGGGAAATCACTGAAGTGGCATTACAAATACATGTCCCACATGCTAGAATCTGATCTCTATATAGTTTTGAATGAGTTTGAATGAAATAGCTTGATCAAAGGTTTTGAACCTCATCTTCCCTAGAACTAATGATGCAAATACATGAAATATAAAACCTTCATTTAGTAAAATGGGATGATGAGAGACCAAAAAAAATAACTCTATTTTAAGTGTGTAAAATATGATTCAATGAAGCTCAACTTGAAGTAAGAGAAATGATGAAACTTGATGTTTGGATCTACTCTAGGTATTTATAATTGATTATTTGATTTGATTTGATTTTAATGATCCTTGTAGACACTATTTAAAAATTATTTAACACCTTAATCTTGTACACTTGGCAAATATATATCATGGATGTACCTTCAACTTCTAGATGCTTCTCATTACTAAAAGGCTCGCATACACTATCTCTCTATACCAAATTGCTTCTCTTAATAGGACCAATGTTATTATGATGACTCAAACCTTTGATCATGCTCAAAATGTTATAAACCTACTTATATTCTATATTTTAAAGTTATAGACCTTTACTTGTTTTCTAGCTACTAAAACACTTGCATCCCAACCAGACACCTATGTTGACATAAGTGTCTAATCTAAATGCAAGTGTCAAGTGCCCTAAAGTCATTTAATTTATAAATGAAACTTATACCCATGGTTGGACTAAGTGATTTAATGTGAGATATTATTCAAAGGGATTGGTATAAATACAAGATCAACCCTCATTCATTCTTCACCTAGTAACTTCTTACCTATCACAAGGTAATTTACCAAATGAATTAAATAAAAAATTCAAGTGAGAAAAACTTTCCTATTTTCTCCTATTTCCATATCAATCATAAGGACAACACATATACAAATTTACAGTATTGAGGATCATTCCATGGACTATATTTTTCAAGTTTTAAGCTAGGTCACTCTATGTACTTGATTTTCACACATAACATTATTATGCATACATAAACCAACACATGTAACGAACTGCTACACCAAAATCCTAGATTGTTAGTGAATCCACCTACCAGGACCATAACATCCCACCACACTTCTGAAGGCCCAGACTCTGGGCCAGCTTTGCGCACAAACATGAGATCCACTACGTGTACGAGCCCCGAATGAATACTGTAATGCCAGCGTACCCCATCCACTCTGTGACTCAAACACGAGTGGGTGCTCTGATACCAAATGTAATGAACCACTATACCAAAAGCCTAGATTGTTAGTGAATCCACCTACCAGGACCATAACAACACATAAGGTAAAACTACATAAGTCTAAGGCCCTTAGAGTATTGGCTATGTAGGAAATGCTCATTGATAGAGGGATCTTTGGGGAAGCTCAACACTATTTGACCACTAACTAAATTTTACCATATCTAATATGAAGATGAAGAACTAGGGTTTTATAATTTGATAGGGAGTGATATTCCATGACCCAGATCTGAGTACACTAGAGCAAAGGTGACACAACACCCAAAAACATCTAGGTGGTCACATCTAGTTTCAACAAGTATTCTATACTAGACATTTGAATCTAATTCATATAAAATCATGGACATAACCATCCCAGTCAATGAAATTATTTATAGATACAAAGGCATAATTTATAAAATCACATGACTGATCCATAATTTAGATTCAGTCTACTTTCTTTCTATTTCAGATCTAGATCTGTATTAACATAAAAACCAATTAAGAATTTTATTTTCATCATCATTACAATATATAATGCATATGTACTTTCTATTTTTATCATATCACAACATAATAAATATAGTACATACTTATTTGAGTTTAAAAATTAATTGGATTGTTATAGAAATAGTTTATCATCCTTATTCCCTAGGCTATCTCTATCCCCTTTAACCTAAGATTCCTTAATCTAGATTTTAGGGTTAAACAATTAGTTAAACTACTCTATATGAATGAATTTTTTTATTATTCCTAAATTTTTTTACTCATCTAGGGTTTTAGCTTGCCATGATGGATTTTCATATTTGAAACTTTACATTAGAGTTTTACACTCATCTAGTCATAAGGGTTTCATGTTTAGATGCTTACAAATTCTTATTCCTTGATTGACACATTTTATATTACAAACAAATATATTTTAATATTACTTTAATTTACTTTATAATCAGGTTGGTATACTCAAATACCTCCTTTTGTTCACCAAAATTTGGTATGGTTTTTTCACTTTCTACACTTTACAGTTTTAGTAAATCTTGACATACAAGGCAAATGGTGTATTTATTTTATAATTATTTTTTGGGTTTCATAGAAAATAATATTTTATTTAAAAACCTCTCTCAAATATTTAAAATAAATTCTTTTTTTATCATAATTGTTGATTCTTTATTAGGAATATTTTAGGGTTTTGTGTTTGAAACATTCCACATTATTTGGTATATTTATGATTCCTAATAGATATAATTTTAAATTCCTCAAAGGTTTTTCATAATTATATTGATATAGATAAAAAAATTCTTTTTATTTTCCAAAATATTGTTTGGATTTTATGAATTTATCATTTTATATTTTTAGTAAATATAGGTTGTACACTATACTTTTGTTTCCTTATTTTTATGGGTTTGTCTCATTTACTATTTGAAAAAAAAACCTATCTCATATTTTCAAAAAACTTAGCCAATTTTATGGAATTTTTATATCCTTATTATATCCTATGGGGATGCTATAATTTATATGTCACTTCTTTCTTGTTCTCATATCCATTTTTAGAACATTTAAAATGGCTAAACAAGAACTTCTTTCGTCTTAACCCTAATGAGGGTAATAACTACCATCTCTCTAACTAGGTCCATGCTATCAATCCTTCAAGGGGTAATACAAATGATATACATATGCATGTTCATTCTGAAGCACCTATATTTTGTGTTTATGAATCCCTACAAGATCAAATCATCCTTAATAGAGGATTTACAAAAGAAAAATTAATATTTTAGTTCAAAGATCATATTATTGAAAAATTAGATTCCATATGCCTAAAATACATGACATGCTAGTGTTAACCAAGAATTTACATCTTTATTTAGTAATTTTGTACCTAACAAGGTTTCATATCAAAATGTATGGCTAAAATAAAATACATCCAAAATAAGTGATTCTAAAAGGGACTAAAAGGCTATTAAGAGTCTGAGTTAAATCCTAAGGGAGATGATAAAGAACAAAGTGATCCAACTACCTCCCCTACATCCTATAAGGAGACCCAAATACTATTGTGCATATCATAGAATGAATGGCCATCATACATATTGTTTTTTGCATTAAAGAAATAAATACATAGTTACAAAGGTAGTGGTGATCATATCATTAATACATAAACCAAAGAAACCACTCACATTATGAATACTTATCCTACAACACAAGTGCCAAAGCAACAAATATGGTTACCAAAAGATAATTCAAAGCAAGGGAAGGGTTAAAAGAAAAAATAAATAGAGAAAATACAATACCAAAGGTTTCAAATTTTTTAAATGATATACAATTACTAAAGGAACTATTGACACATCAAGTCACCCCAGCCCACGTGAAGCTCATAGGACCCTACAAGAGGATTTTGCACTAACAAGGTGTTGAGTTCTTTAAAAGGATAAGTTATAAGTAGATGATTCCCTACCACTACCCAAAGTTAAAAATTAACATAGATCTGCACATCAACTAAGTGCCAATTCATGCCTATCAATAATTCTTAATAGACACCTTACACATAATATATTCATAAATCTTTGCACAAAACTATTGGCATGCAAGTCCCACTCACATAGTTCCTAGACTTTAGACTATGTAGGAAAGAGTACATAATGTATAGTTTCAACCTTAAGTGTGCACCCAAAATCTTAGTATTTATTACGTGTTCCTATCTAGGATCCCCCTTAAGTCTAAATGATAAATTTATGTAATTAATCACAAAAATACACACATGTGCTCTCATAATTCATAGGATAAAATCTATGCTATGTACCATTTCCTTCACTAGCCAATATAAGCTCTCAAATGTATGAACAAACTTGAAAGATTACCTTATGAATTTCAAAAAATATTTCCCTCCATAACATCATAAGACTTCATAACTTATCCACACTACTATGACATTATTCTAAAACACACATTAATCCACATGTATAACTCTATCACATACGTAAAGATGACATGGGAAAATATTAAGAAAGCTTGCATAGCCTCCATGTCAACAAATAGTCAAAACATATTATCAAGTGGTGTTAATAAGCAAAGGTGGTAGTTGGACATGATTATATGTCAAGGGAATTTGTGTTAGAGTATAATTAGATGTAAAGGTGATATGATGGTGGATAGAACATGCACACACACTACTTCTGACTGCAGAAACATACTTATGTCCTTGATGCTCATGTAGATCATTTGAATATCCTAGAATGACCTTTTAGATACTTCCATGACTAGTTTGTCAACCCAAATTGATGAACATGGATCACAAAAGCTATTGTCTAAGAGTCTAGTTCTCTTAAGTTTTGAGTGCCAACTTTCAAATTAAGTTCCTACTTACCATCTCAAATGCTGAATTAATTAAGTAGGATCTTACCTAGAATTATATAAACCCTAATTTTCATTGTGAAAAGGATCCCTCTCCTTAGTATAACAAAGTTTTTCCCATTTAATTTTTTAATATTATATTAGGAATTTGAATTAATGAGAATTGAATCATTTTTCTTTTATGATTTTTGTTTTGTGTGTATTAACAATTGTTGATCTTTGTCTATGGATGTTCATCCCTATTATTATTGTCCTCCCTTCACACCTCTACATGGAATACAAATCCTCTAGAGGTCACACACTATGTATAAATAGGTCTTCATAGGTGTTATATATGTATCATTTATCATCCCTATTAATGTTTCATTATGTTCCCATACTTTTGTGCAAAACAATTACGTAGTTGGTGTCTAGTTTGAAGACTATGTGCATTCAGTTCCTTAATTTTATTATACCATTGAGTGGGTGAGGCATTTGTTCTGTTCTTGGTGCATCACCATTTTACCTTTCAATAATACTTTTACCCTCTCTCACCCCTTTTCATTTGTCAATATTAGGTTTAGCATTAGCCATAGATTTCATTTTTGCTCTTTATAGGTCTATGCATTGGTCCTAAACTAAGTGCACATAGATTAGAAGGAAGCTGACCTTATCCAGAGGTTTATCCCAATGAATACAAGATTAATTTACCTTGGGGACATTACAATTGTTGTGATGAGACATAGGATATTTTTTTCACATTGGTAAGATTAAATACACCTACACGTTACACCAAATACTTTTGTGCCCCATGCCAAGTGCTCATTCTCTATGCCCATATTTAATCATCCCCACACAATAAGTTATCCATAGGTGAATGTTTTGAATGATAATAGTTTATGGCATGATTTATGGGAACAATTCAAATATTTAGCTAAGAATTAGTTCTATTCTTAGTCAATAGTGCTAAAGACACTCTAACAAAATACCTGGAAACCCCAAGTATTATTGGTTTATAGAGACTAGTTCTTCATCTATATGCCTAGATAAACAAGATCATATTTAAGAGGTATTGATTTTAATTTTATTGAATTAACTATAATAATAGAAGAAGAAGGGTTAAAGCATCCTTATCCCCTATCATAAGAGCTAGTGATTTAAGATAGTCTTCCCCTAGATCTTAGTCTCCTCCCCCATTTGGTATATTCCCCACACCCAAAGGAAGATTATTCCCTATACCATTCATTGTCACTCTTAGAAATCATCCCTTTATTCCATTTAATGGAGATAGTCCATTGGAAATTACCTAATATGATGGAATTCCCATAGCTATTCGTAAGATCATACCCTACTTTACTAGAGATAACTCTACTACCCCTATAGAACATATACAAGAGGTTGTGAAAAAAAGCTCACTCCATAATCTAACAAAAGATAACATCATAGTGTAAATCCTTGCCTCTTTTTTGAAAGGAATATCACTCTAGTGCTATCAAGGTTTACATCCTAGTACTATCTAAATTTGGGATGAGATAAGTGGTAAATTATGTAGATAGTTTAAAGAGAAGAGTGACCACCTATCATTAATGTAGCAACTCACTACCATTAAAAGAGCTCTACATGTGAAAATGGTCAATTTCAACTTTAGATTTTAGAAGACTTAATATTAAATTCCACCATTGGAAAACCTTCTCTTAATACAACATTTTTATATTTTTAAAGAGCACTAATCAATGATGTGACTGTGATGATATAATCCATGGGAGGTGTAGTATTGCCCAATGCATATGAAGTTTCTATACACATAGAATATTTTTTGATACAAATAGGGAAATTTTTGCTGAGATGCCTTATTCCCTTATTTCTTAAGGCCCCATCTACAAGTCAACTTTATTTTACCTCTTTTCCAAATTTATCCCATTCTTATTACAACTAGCCCACTAATTCCATTGGCTGCACCTCTAAATGAGCTACACAAAGTTAATCATTATTGTATAACTTTGGAAATGAGCTAGTAGCACTAAAAAGGAAACAAGCACATCACTCTAGGCCTTATCAACCCTTTAACAAGCCATATCAACCAAACATGCCTCTTTATCAAGGTGGTGTACAAGCTTCAAACTGAATTCCATATAAGAGACTACCTCATATATAAAATTCAAAGATTGGTAGCACTACTAGAGCCATCATGTCTATGTAAAACATGACATAGGACTATATATGGTGCTTTACATATGACCAACCACATAATCAAGCTTCATATACAAATAGAGTTGTGAATCAAGTGCCTACAATGTAAAATGCATCACCACATCAAGGACAACTAAATATTTTAGCTTCATAAAAGGAGGAATTTTAAATCTAAGCACAAGAGCAAGGTAAGTCTACTCTCATGAATTGGAAAGAGAATGAATTTAATTATGTGAATCAAAATGAAATGATGAGTGAAAGGAGTAACCCAGTTACCTCTAAAACAAGATTCAAAATGAGGGTAATGGGAGGAGAATTATCATCTTTTATGCCCTCATCTTTTACACCCTAGGTTATGTGTGCAAACATGAAGGATGGAACACCTATAGGGAACTTCTAAACATGCATGAAGATAGATAGAAAAGAGGTTAGCCTTAGATTAATCTATAAGTGTGAAAGGAGGTTGCCATTCAAAGATAATAGGCTAAAGGACTTAGATACCCTTTAACATAGTTGAACAAATGAATAAAACTAGCCTAAATGTGATGATGTAGGGCACTTTTAATATTCCTTCTCAAAGCAATTTATTAAAATATCCCTTAAGAGCTTTAAATTGCATGAGCCATCACAAACCATGCCTATTTCCCTTACAAGCCTATCTCAACCAAACAAGGAAAAATCATGTGGAAGCAAAAAACCACCCCCATTCTATATTTATTTGATTATTTTCAAGCATCCCATACATAACTATATGATAGACTTAGGGTAAATTAACTCAATGATGCTAAATAAAATCATAGACATACTAGGTATAGTATATTCTCCCATCTCTAAGGGAATCATCCATTTGGATAGCAAAATGGTCAAAACTATTGGGATCATCAAGAACCTAAGCCTCACCTTGCATGCATGTCTGAGCCTCTCCATTATGTAGGACATCATAAAAATTGACTTTCCCCTACTTCACTATATGCCTTTCCCAATATTTCACTATGAATATGGGTGAATACGAATCCTTAGATTGGCTGTGCATGCTACTTAGGACCTGATATGGAACTGAGGTGACCATTAATGCCAACCTTATTTATAAGAATCATATAAAGCCATACTCTCCTCATTAAACATATATGAACTTACTATGTTTTATAGAGAGGAACATTTAGTTCTCCATGAGCCTACTATGTCCAATGAGGGGATTATGGATAACTTACTTGATGAATGGGCATGCAAGTAATGTGAGTTTGACCTATATGGAAAAATATAAGAAATAGGGTTAGGCACATACTGCATTCTTGAAAAGGATCCCTTGTTACCAAATCTCATAAAGGCACTAAAAAATCTTGAAGGCACATGCTAGTTATATTTCAATGGATCCTAAAGCAAAAATGGTGTAGGAGATGGAGTGGTAATGATCTCACCTCAAAAGGAGAAATACTTCCATGAATTTAGGTTATAGTTTAATTACATAAATAATGTCACTAAATATGAGGTGCTAATCCAAGGTCTCTAATTAGACTAAAATAAAGGAGTCAAAGTGCTACAAGCATTTGGGGATAGTGAACTGGTCATTAACTAGGTCAAAATGTAGAACATGTCCAAAAGTAGTCTGCTAAAAGCTTACAAACATAGGGCTTGGGACATAATTAATGGGTTTGATGCTTTTAACATCTGATCCATAATAAGGGTGCATAATGGTGATTATTATAGGCTTGTGACTATGGGTGCATAGTATGACCTCCTGCATGATATAAATAATGAGTCCAAGTAACTTGTAAAGCTTGTGATCAGAGTGATAGTCTCAAACAATGAAAGTAATTGGTAGGTGTTTGAAAGTAATAGACAAATCATTAATTTACTATAGGATAAAGCTAAGTTCTATGAAAAAAATCAATCATAGCTCCAAGACCAATATGAGGAACATGTCATCCAACTAAAGGGAAATAAGCTACCAAAGAGATTGATTATGCTAAAAAACATCTTCAATTATAATGACTAGTTCAAGGGTGAGAGAAGAAATATGATGGTTAAGGAAGAGATCTTAAAACAAGTAACCATCTCTGATAACAATACCTTGAAGGTTGGTAAGGTGTGCTCTCTATATAAATCAAATAATTAATCAAATTAAGTAGAAGATAAGATGATATATTCACATGGAGCTACTAATACCTTAAAGGCTTCGACCTAGGCTTAGCCCAACATACGATCGATATTGACCCTAATACCAAGCTAGTCACATAGTTTTAAAGGGTAGTGAACCCCAAGCTAGAGTGCCTAGTCAGAAAATAGATCTTAAAACTCATAGAGGCTAATATAATATTTTTAATCAAACATTCTTCATGGGTGGCCAATATTGTCCTACTGTGGAATAAGAATGGATAAATCTATCTGTACATGGACTTCAAGTATTTAAACAAAGCATCCCTCAAAAATCACTATCCCCTCCCACCAATGGAGTAAATCCTTTAAATAGTTATAGGTGGGGAGAGGTTTTCAATACTAGATGGTTACTCAGGTTATAACTAGATACCTATGCAGGAGTGTGATCAATTTAAAACTGCATTCACTACTAAGTGGGGTACCTTCACATACCAGAGGATGCCCTTTAGATTGACAAATATGGGGGCCAAATTATAGAGAGACATGGATATGGCATTCAAAGGACTCCTCAAAAATATCATCTTGGTCTACCTTGATGGTATCATTCTCTTATCCAAGTGCTGACAAATCATTTAAATCATATGGAGGAAGCGTTTGAAAAGTGCTGAGAGTTTGGGATCTCTTTGAATCTTATAAAGTATGTATTCATTGTTCATTAGGGTAAATTATTGGGGCACATAATATTGAAATATGGGCTCATAATTGATTCAATATGAGTCAAGGCCATTCTATCTCTCCCTCTCCCATCTTATAAGAAAGGCCTCAAGAGCTTATTATGAAATATAAACTTTATTAGAAGGTTCATGCCAAATTTTACTACTCTGACCAAGCCCCTTACAATAATGCTCAAGAAAGGCACTACGTTCAGTTAGACCCATGAAGGCAAGAGTAGTTTTGAGGCCATCAAGCATGCTATGGCACAAGATCCCACTTTGATAAACCTTGATTACAATAAGGATTTTATCCTTTATGCATTTGGTAGAGCCGAAGGCATCTCATCCATTATAACATAACAAGCAATAAATAGTTGGAATAACCTATTACTTTTTTTAGTCAGGTGCTCAAGAATTATAAGATATGATATAGATTTTTTGAAAAACACATCCTCATATTCATAAAGGTGCTTAAATTTTTTAGGTATATACTCTCCAATCATAGGGTTCAGCTCATGGTTTCTCACTCAAGTATAATGGAGTTTCTGTTAAGTAAGGATATCAGTGAAAAGAGAACTAGTTGGATGACTAAGGTGATGGAGTATGGCATAGATATATGAATCACTAAGCTAGTGTAATGGAAAGGACTATGCGAACAAATGGTAAAAGATGTAAAGTTAAAGATAGAGAAATCCTTTCACTATGCAAGGATCAATCAATGGATCAAATCACCCCCATAGATTGGACTCAGAGCATGAGGATATTTATTTAGAATAACATGTACCCACCTATCCTAAATAAAGTTGAGCACTGACAATTTAGATTATAAGATATTCCCCATGTGCTTGGCATTAGTGTACTATTATGAAAAGACATCAATGGAGTTATATTAAGGTGTGTAGAATAGGATCAAGTAAGTGGGATCCTTAAAGAGTTCCACGATGGGATATCAAGAGCCCATTATTCACTTAAGACCACTGTAATTAAAATCATGCAAGCTAGATATTATTATCCAAGTCTATTCAAAGACACACATGCATGGGTGCAATCCTACAAGAAGTGTGCCTTATTTGTAGGCAAGTAGAAAGTTTTAGACCTACCCTTAAATTTAATACAAGTGGATTATCCATTTTACTAATGGGGCTTGGAATTCATCAAAATGATAAACCTACCATCAAGCACCAAACACAAATGGATCCTCACAATAATTGACTAATTCACAAGGTGGGTGGAGGCAATAGTGCTCAAGGAAGCTAATGAGGCTTTTATTATATATATCTATGAAATAATTATAACAATATTTGTTGTTTATAGTGACTATTATTTTTCATAATGCAATGGATTTTCTTGGATCTAAAATTAATGAGTGGGAGATCAAGTACAACATTTACCTAAGCACTTCCTCAAACTATTACCCTCAAGGTAATGGTTTGGTCAAGTCCAATAACAAGAAATTGATTCACATCATCAAGTGAACCATGGAGGACATGATTGGCACACCAAACTCAAGATGACCTCTAGGTAGATCAAATAACACTAAAAAGGGTGCCAAGGAATTCACCTTTCATGCTTGTCTATGGAAGGGAAGTGAAGTTGCCTACATATCTAGAGTTGCCTTCACTAGAACTATCTCATCAGATGGAGTTTCATGAGAGTGACCCCATGAAATTAAGGCTAGATAAGACAATGTAACTTGAGGGAATAAGAATGAAATCCATGCATGCTATAGAGTTCCAGTAGGTGTAGACAAAAATGACATTCAATAGTAAAGTTATTGCTAGAAGCTTTGATGAAGGAGACTTGGTAATCAAATGGATGTAGATATGGAAAAATATGGGAAGCATATAAAGTTAGATGCTATATGGAGTAGACCATACACCATAACTAGTTGAAAGCAAGCTAACACCTTATAACTCATAAATCCAAATGGAGAAGTGTTTCCCATCCCTATCAATGGGATTTATCTCAAGCATTATCTCTAATGATTGTGTATATTTTGTAAATAGTAATTATATGTCTTAATTTCCCTAAGTGTCATATACACATGCTATTTTTTAGATTAGTTTCATTTCCTATAATCACTTGTGCATAATTATTGTTTAGTTTAGATTTTCCTTCCTCTAAGCACCATTCAGTGTAGTTGATTGCTTTGCCTATTCTTTGTGACAGTTATTTATGTTTATTTTAAATCTAGGAAAGCTTGTCATAGCTAATTGTGCAAGGGATAAAATACGAAAGGAATATAGATGACTCCATGCCCAATGGATTTATTCAAGGCTACTAGTCCCTATTTAATAGACAAGTGTTCCATAAAGGTCCCCAAAAGTGTTGACTCTTCAAGTCACCCTAGGCCAGACACAACTCATAAAACCCAATAGGAGGGTTTCTCACTAACACAATATTGAGTTACTAAAAAAGATAAGTTGTGCATGGATGATTATATAGCTCTAAGAATCTGAACAAAACCACTAGGGTTTGGTAGGGGGATATATGTTAGTAAAGTAAACACCTAAAAGGATGATTGGATTAGGCACACTATGGGCTACTCAATTTACTAGCTTGAACTAAGATATATAAGGAATAATAAACTAAGTTAGGGATAAAATGATTAAGCACAAAAAATGTGTAGGTGTATCTAACATGTATAAACATAATAAAGTGAGCAGTTGAAATAAGAAATTTACTTGCATATAAATTATGGGAATGAAAATGCTAAATTTAGAAAATTATCAAATGATGCATAAGATTAAGAGAGAGAGAGTCACATTCAAGCCAAATGAAAGACATTTTGGAAATCAAAGATGTTTTCAAGCAATAACATAAGATAATGCCTAATTTAAGCCTAATCTAGTTCTTCATTTTCAACACTATCAATTCCTAAGATGCAATTTTCTAGTTTAGCAAAGAGGAGATTATTCATGGAAATGTATATAATGTTTTGAGCAATAAGGATTATACCATGTAGTGAGAGATGTTTCATAAGTAATAATATCATGTAATGGGAGACATTTTCAATCAATGAAAGATATTCCAAATACATACACATGTAAAATCTTTAGAAAATATCCTAGAGAATGCTTCACACAAACTAAATTACCAAAATAATGAAAACCTAGCCAATACACTATTGAAAAAATGGGATTTTCACTATGCATAGTAAATTTCCCTCATATCAAGATCAAATGTTTTTGTGTAGAGATCTACCAACTGATTGTCCAAGCTAGGAAATAGTGGAGGAAGACCAAGCTATATGTGAGCTAAGTCCAAACCAGGAGCCAAAACTAATGGAAGAGGTGAAGGAGAAGATGCACACTAAAAAATAATTTAGAGGGATCTAGGAGCAAGTAATAAACCTCAGGATCACTGTGGAGAGCAAGGAGAATCACCAAATCAAGCTATAGAATAGTAGGGCATTCCTTATCACAATAAAAGCCCAAACATGTCAAGAATGAACCAACTGAGATCCAAGAAGGCATAAGAGCTCAAAGAGTGATAGTCTAGAGGAGAGATAATAAGAAATAGTAGGTGAGAATAATAAAAATGAGTGATACTTAGTAATATAGGGTACACCCAATCTACCAAGAGCCAAAAATTGGCCATTTTTAGCCGTTAGGGACCAAATAGGCCCTTTTTATCACATTCTACCTGGGATGCAACCTAGGCAATAGATTTTGTGAAGGAAATGTGTAGTCTAGGCCATGGGTTTCCCTCATAATCTATAGCCTAGGTGAAAAACCCATCCCGAGTTGTTATTAGGCCTCCAAAAGGGCTTTGAGAAGCATCTAAAAGGCACATTAGTTAATGAAAGGGATATTAAGGTGTCAGGGATGTTTAGGGATGGATATATGATGTGAGAAGATCTAAAAAGAATAAAATGTCTAAAAATGGGTTAAATAGGGTAGGTAGTCTACACATGAGTTGATGTGTAATCATAGGGAGGAGTAGGGTCATAAAAAGTATGATTCCATATGTCCTCAAGGTACAATCAGTCAATGTTGAAATGAATAAGGAATGTTGTGCAATACTTGGAAGCCACATAAAAGTAAAGAAAAAAAAGAACTGAAATAATGAAAGATAACATTACCTACACTTACCAAATAGGGATGGTAGTGGTAGAAGTTGATGACACAATCCATGGGTGAGAGTATAAATTCTATGTAATCTAAATCTAGCTCAAGCTCTTGTAAAAAGGGACATAAGTGAGATCAAATCACATCATATAATCCATAACGACATTAATTATAGCATCAACTCTAGTGTTATCCCTTTGAGGGATATGGGTAACCTGAACATCTTCAAAGGAGGAGAAAAAATTTCACATCACCTCGAAGAGGGGGAGAAACTTAGAGCTAAGGATAGACTAGGCATTGATGAGTTGAGACATGACTAAGAGTGAGTTGAAGAATAATTGCACATAGCATGTGCCTAACCCACAAACATAAATCAAGGTACTAATAATCATATGATACTCTACAACATTATTTGTCTCATGTTGATCATGGTCATTGATATTTGGTTGTCATTGGTTACAAAGAGAGCATAAGTCATACTGCATTAATGACAAAGTGATCAGATTGATAGCTTGGAGAATATATGACATATGTACAAATCAATAAGGATAAAGAAGAGGATGTGAGGCATCCATATATATCTTAATGAAGTTTTAGTATTTCATTTGATATTTTGGACTGAGAAACATGCATATTCTAGCTTAATATAAACTAGACCATCAATGCATGTCATGCAAATATGAATGAACCAACAAGTTTGTACATGTAATGCAAGTACTTAAAAAGTCAACCAAGGTCAACGGATTTCATGGAGTTGTTGTCTATAGTGCCAAAAAGGTACCCTAAATATTTGGACTCTAGAAGTGTTTTCTAGATCAAGTTATAAACCTTGAAATTTTCTCTTGTAGACTGTGATGTGCCAAAGACTATCAAGTTTAACTACATTGAAGTTTGAGGTCACTAATTAGTAGATCTAATGACGAAAGTTCATCATCAAAAACTTGATCCAATGGTGTACATGAAATCAAATTATCAAAGGTTTTTGAGATTAAATGTGCTTGTGATATGTATCTCAATCTCATTGAATTAATAGAATATCAATGGTTCATGGGTGTTTGTATAGATAGAGATCGATAGTGCAGGTCAAGTCAAATAGTCAAATGTGCAAAAAACACATAGAACTACCAAGTGGAATAATCATAGGAGCCCTAATCAAAGATAAATGATGAGATTTACTAGGTAAAAATTAGGTTTATTTAAGGAGATCAATGGTGAATATTTGTTTAAATTTACTAAGGAGCATGAGATGAGGTCAAATTGTCTGATGTTTAACATTTGCTTAGTTATCGTTGGAATTCAAATATTTAAATTAACTAGGGAAAACTAGTGTCTAGTTTTTGTGATATAGCGTTTGATATATGAAAAATTTCATGGTGGTGTAAAAAGCAAAGTTGAAGAGGATTTCAAGGCACATCTAGAGAATCTAGTTAGAAGGTCTAAATGTTTGTATAATCAAATTTATGGAGCTTCAAATTTGGCTATTTATTCATTCATGCTATTTTTGTGTATAGAATATTGTTCAAGAAATTTGTGCTTTAGTAAGAGAATATTTTGGTGGAATCATTCATTTTAAGATGTCTTAGAGATCAGATAGAGTGGACCCATGTATTTGAAAGTTATCTTATGTTCTTGTTTTACTTGATGAAGTGATAAAAAATGTAATAGATCTTCATGAGACCTATAAGGGCTACTAAGGCCTAATTGAAAGGTGTAGCTACTTAAATGTGACCCATGGATGCTATGGAAAACCTGTGAGGATGGTATTGAGATCTGTGTTAACATGATATATGTCTTAAGGGTTAAGTAAAGTATTTTGGATGACCTAGAAGTTGATATTCATGAAGACTCTATAAATAGTGGAGATCAAGGAAATGGTTTCTAGACTTGAATGTGGTTGTGTTAGAGAGAGCATAAGATAGAAGTGAAGGAAGGAGATAAGAGTAAGTGTGCTCAATGGATGGACTAAAGTACATAGTAGATTTAAGATGAGTGAAGAAGCCTAGAGTGATTTAAAAGAGGTGTTTGTATGCATTGCTTATATGACAAATTTTGTATGTGTGTGAAGAGTTGAAACGAAGTGTTATACATTGTTTTTATAATCAGATTGAATGCAATTAGAGTTCTAGAGTTACTGATTTCATAAGGTGTTGTGTGGGTACTCAACATATAGAACAAGTGGGTGTTTGTTCATACTATGGGTGTTTCACTAAAATGTCTCATTTTTATGATCATCTTATAAGACAAGTAGTCCATGTGTTTGTAGGCTTGAGAGTGGGTTTTATTCCCTAAGAGGGTTTCCCACATAGATTTTATGTTATGTGTGTGATATTACACCATATTTTTTATTCATCATTATGAACATCTTGTATGCTTTATGAATGTTTATGGTCATTGATTAAGAGTTTTAAAGGATTATAATTAAAGTTTGAAATATCTTGCATCAATGATTCACCCCCCTCTTAGTGATTGTACCTCCAATAATAGGTATCAGAGATAAACCTTCTTTGTAAGTTTAACCACTTTAAGGTGGTCCAAGGTATAATATGGCTAAGAAGTTGAGGAAAGAAAAATTGGAATTAAGGTCATTGGTCAATGCTCTTCAAGAACAAGCCAAGGAATTCATGGAACAAAAGAGTAAAAGTAAGTCTTTTTCAAACACAGTTTGAGGGAATATGTGAAACAATCAAAGAAGATAAGATGACCATTCTAGATCTTAAGGATCAATTAAAGGTTACAAAGACAAATTTGAGTTGAAAAGAGGAAGAATGCAAACATCTCAAGACTCAGTTAGAAAAGAAAAATACCAAGTTGAGTTCAAAGTAAGGTGAGCATGATGAGTTAAAATATAATCTTGATTCTATAAAGATTATTAAAGAAGAAGAATTTAGATTTAAGGATGACATGGATAAAGAAGCTAAGAGGGATAAGGAAACTATCCAAGTTCTCAACATTTAGGTAGAGACTATAAGTTCAAATATGAGAGCTAAAGAGGATGAGAGCATTCAATTGAATGCCAAGCTATATTCATTAAAGGTTGAGTATGAGAAATTTGTTGTCAAGGCAAACAATACTGAGAAAGAGCAAGAGAGGTCAGTGTTGACCAAATTTTGGCTCTTCGAGTCAAAATTGGGTACCCCTATTGGAAAGCTTAATCAGTATGTAGATTCTCTTTAGAAGAAGTGTTCTTTGACAAATCTCACAACAAATATATAAGCCTATTTCTTTCAAAGAGTTTGGTTTTGGTCATTTACTAATCCTTTGCATAACAATACTTTTAGGTCTTTTGTTTTTGACTAAATTTTATTTCTTTTGAACTTTTCATTCGGCCAAGTGCTAAATTCTTTTGGAAAATTTATTCGAGACAAATTTATTGAAGATAAAGACTAAATCCTTTGGGGAAATTATCTAAAACAAGTTCCTTGAAAGATATATTTTCAAGTCGAAGGGGTCATTTACAAAATTTTTGAAGGGCATTTCAACTTTTTTGAAGGGCACCTCCATCTTTCTGAAAGGGTCATTTTCAATTTTTTTGAAGGGGTCACTTCAACTTTTCTGGAGGCATATTTTTAGAAGGCTGAAAGGTACTTTATAAAAGCCTAAAGGGCACTTCAAATTTTTTGAAGGGACATTTCTAAGTGCTGAAGGGTCATTTACAGATTATTGAAGGACCATTTCTTTTGGTCTAAGGGAAAAAAGACAAAAATTTGAAGGAATTATTTTGGAAAGATTATCTAAGGAATTCTTTTGGAAAACTTGTCTGCATCGAAAAGAGGTCTAAACCTAATTCTTTCAGACATTCTATTTGATACAAAAGAAACAAAAGGCCCATAAGATTGTTTGGGAAAATTGTTTGTAGGAATTACCAAGGAAAAGCTTAAATGAAGTCTTTCGAGAAAAGTGCCGAGATAAAAAGTCCAACGGAAACAAATGTTTGAAAGAAATACCTGAGGAGTGATGGCCCTACAAACATCAATTTCAAACTATAAAAAATAGATGTTGATGTCAAAAGACTTGGTGAGAACATGAGAGCAAATGTGGAAGTAACAAATAGTTGAAAATCGAGCATCTGGTACAGACAAAATAAGAAAAATAGATAGGTTGATGGTTTGAGTCATTACTAGTAGATGACCAAATCAAAGAGCTTCCATGAAATCAACAAACATAGGTGTCTAAAGGATGGATCACAATTAGGAAAATAATTTTCTAACTATCTCCTTAAGTCCCATTTTCCTCAGTAGTGCTATGTGTCAGTTCCTCTATTTTTATTTTTGAACACTCATAGATGATTTTTGATAGAAACCATTTCTTGTGTCAATTATGAAGGTCTTATGCTACTTTTCACCATTTTTATGTTTTGTTTCAAATAAGTAGACCTCCTAACATGTCATAGCTCACCCCACCTCTCTTCCACATGTAATTATAAATAATTTTCACATATGGACACATGTCCAAGTGACTCTTGAACTTCCTTTGCTTGACCTCTCTCTAAAAAGCTATATATATTCATTCTTTTGGCTTAATTTAGTAGCCTCTGCTAGTTATTAGGAAAACTCTAGCCAGATTTATACTCAAAGAAATCTTGAAGAAATATACAAGTATTGTTACCACTCATATGCTGCAATATTGAGTAATGACTTGAATCTTGTTGGTCTAGTCTAGTGAAAGATTTTCTTTTCTAGCTTGTACTCTTGATGGTCTCCATTTGTAGAAAGGAAATTGTTGTAGGTCTTTGCTAGTATTCCTTTTTAAGTGTAGAGATATCCTAGAAGTGGTCCATGATTGTATCCCTCTTTGGAATCATTCATTCCCTTCCTAAGAATCATATACCTTCTCAAATCTAACATATGAAACATTGATGTAACAACAAATCTTGAGTTGTGAGTTTTGTGTGAGAAACACTTTGTTTGCCTTTAAGTAGTAGTTTCAGTTAATTGGGAGGACATTATACATTGGTGCATCACTGTTTGATTTGTTAATAATTTTTATTAATCCCTTTTCATATCCAATTGTTAAGTTAGAGAGAGAGCTTTAAAGGTGCATCAAGGGGAGCTAGCCCCTTATTTAGAGATTCATTTCTCAATATTATCACCCATGGTAAGAGAAATGTCTCCATGGTGCCACTTAGATGAAGAGATTTAAGCATCTCCTCAAGGGTGCAAATCTAAGTGTCAACAGTCATCTCATGACAAGAAGGATGAAATCACCAAGATCAATAAGAAAATATCCATCGGGCAACCAAGTGCCATGAAGTATGAAATATCTTTTAATGGTCATTGTTTTGCTTGTCACAGGTTTGGTCATAAGGCAATAAACTATAGAGAGAAGAAGAATTGGTAAACTAGAGGTATGGATAATGTAGTCTTCTATATTTTTCATGACATGGGACATATTACTAAATTCTACCCTAGAATGCATGGGAAAAGATAACCCATGTATAAAGACCAATAATAGTCAAGATTGAGCATAATGAACTTAAGAGACAAGATGGTATGTTTGTTGAGATTCATAATAGTTATCAAGCAGAAGGTATGAATGATTTTATTTATTTTTGTTGTCATCAAGTTGGTCATATTGCAAGATATTGTATAAGTAAGCTCTCAAGTCATAAGAATGAGCATGGACATCCTAGAGTTCTCAAGAAAGCTCAATCCTTGGTATGTAATCCTAAAGAAGTGAAGACCAAGAAAACTAATTTAGTTGAATTGAAAGATCTAAGTGGACTAACTGCTAAAGCAAAAGAAGAATCAAATATGAGGAAGGATAAAAAATGCCCAAAGAATGTATCATCTATCCAAATAGAAAAGGAGAATCAACAATCAATTCAAGTAAAGCTAAAGGAAAAGACCAAAGTGATAATTAAGGCTAGTTGTTAGGATCTTAGAGTACAATTGATTACTTTTGTATAAGCAACTAAACACAGAATTGAAACTAGAAGTAATAAGTAACTAGAAATCAGAAACAACAAATAATAGGAGATACGAGAAACAACCAATCTATATTAAACTCTTTCAAAAGGAAATACAATGAAGAAATTTCTCTCTCCTCACACCTCTTAGATGTAAAATAATTCTCCCTCAAGAGTTCTCTCTCTCTCTTAATCAATTACAACCAACTCAATTATTGAATTGTTCCCCCAATTACAATACTGCCCCATGGGTCTCTTAAATAGAATTGAAAGCAAACAATAATTAGAAAAATAGACTCAAGAATAATTTTAGTATTTACATGCAAAAAAACTATTCTCCTAAAAATAGAAAATATAGAAACATCTAGAAACGCACAAAAGTCAGTGTTAATCTGAAGATGACCGATGCTGGTTGACCCCTAACTGATGTCAATCAGTTATGACCGATGATGACCGATGCTGGTCAACCTCTAACTGATGTCAGTTGGTTCTGACTGATGTCGGTTACTATGTAAGCCTAGCAACCTCAACATTAGCTCATTAGTGAAGCTTTTAGCTCCACAACTCAACAATCTCCCACTTGGAGATAAACAGTTGTAGTTATACCTATACAACAACATCCTCTAAACATCTCTGGCTTGTTTCTCCTTCTTCAAGTTTAATCTTGAAGACCAATAAAAGTTGAATGAAGATTCAACTTCTCCTTTGTTACCAACTTTGTTAACATATCAACAGGGTTCTTATCCATATGGATCTTTTTTAGCTTCAATTGTCCATCCTCCAATACCTGTCTAATGAAGTGGTGCCTAAGCTATATATGTTTGGTTTTTGAATGAAAGGCTGAATTCTTTGCCAAATGAATTGCACTTTGACTATCACTGTATAATCTGTAACTCTCTTGCTCCTTTCCTAACTCTTCCATGAATCGAGTCATCCAAATCATTTCCTTGCTAGCCTCTGTGACTGTAATGTATTCTACCTCTATAGTAGATAAGGCAACAACCTTTTGCAACTTTAAAATCTAGCTAACTGCCATTCCACCAATAGTGAACACATATCTTGTGGTGCTTCTCCTACCATCCAAGTCACCTGCCATATCCAAATCTACATACCCATGTAGAGAAGTGTTTGACCCTCCATAGCATAAATGCCTACTACTGGTCCCTCTTAGATATCTGAGAATCCACTGAACTACTTTCCAGTGTTCCTTTCTTAGATTGGCCATAAACTTGCTGACAACTCACTCATGTACTCAACCTCATCATGTGATTTAGGACACTTTTCTTTGCTCAACTTGAAGTGTCTAGCCATAGGTGTGCTTACCGATTTTGCATCCTGCATATTGAACCTCTCCAACACTTTATTCACATAATCCTCTTGAGATAAAATCAAACTGTGATTTTTCTTGTCTCTCTTAATACTCATGCCAAGGATTTTCTTTGCTGCACCTAAATCCTTCATGGCAAATGTGTGAGCTAATTTTACCTTAAGCTCAATAATTTCCTGCATGTGTGAACCTGCAACAAGCATATCATCTACATACAGTAATATGATAATATAACTACCATTATCCAATCTATTAAAATAAACACAATGGTCAGATTGACATTTACTAAAGCCATGCTCTGTCATAAACCTATCAAACCTCAAATACCATTATCTTAAAGCTTGCTTAAGACCATATAAGCTTTTCTTCAACCTGCACACAAGTTTCTCCTTACCTTTGACCTCAAAACCTTTCAGTTGATCCATATATATCTCTTCATCTAAATCTTCATGAAGAAATGTTGTCTTAACATCAAGCTACTCAAGATGCAAATCCTCAATAGCAACTAAAGACAATACAGTCTGAATAGAAGTCATCTTTATCACAGGAGAAAAATTTCACCACAATCAATACTTGGTTTCTGTGAAAATCCCTTTAGTACCAACTTGGCCTTATATCTCATTTGTCCATTCTCTCCTTCCTTTAACCTGTATACCCATTTTTTTTTTAGTGCTTTCTTTCTGGCTGATAACTCAACCAAATCCCACATATGGTTCTCTTCCAAGGAATCAATTTCCTCATTCATGCCATGCTCCCATAGTTTCCTAGATTTTACCTGCATTGCCTCATCAAAAATTTCTAGTTCTCCACCATCAGTGAGCAATAAGTAGTATAAAGAAGGGGAATAATGAATTGGAGGTTTACTTACCCTTTCATACCTCCTTATGGGCATTTGAGACTCATTTACAGCTTGCTGTTTGCCCAAATTTTCTTCTGACAGTGATTGATCTTGGTCATCTCTAATCGATGTCAGTCTGCACCTGACCAATGTCGATTCCACCTAATTTACGTCAATTTCCACCTGACCGACATCTATTTCCACTTGACTAATGTTGGTTTCCACTTGACTGATGTCAATTTTTGTGTTTTTTTGTGAGTTATTATTTTTACTCGTGAGCTCATTTTGGATCATAACCTCTTCCAAATCAAGATTGCCCTACTTAGAATTATTCAACCTCTTGAGCTGATCGTTGTACATCACCTTATTGAAAACTACATCATGGCTTCTAATAATTTTGTTAGTTTCTAAATTCCACAATCAGAATCCAAAATCTCCAAAACCATAACCAATGAAAGTGCATCGCATAGATTTAGCATCTAGCTTCTTTCTATTTTCTTTATCAATGTGCACAAAATCTTAAAAACCAAAAACTTTGAGAAATGAAAGATCTACCTTTTTACCTATCTAAACCTCTTCTGGAATTCCACCATCCAGTGCAGTAGAAGGTCCTCTATTAATCAGGTAAACCACAGTATCTATAGCTTCTGCCCAAAACTGTAAGGGCAAACCAGCATGTAACCTCATACTCTGTGCATGCTCCATTATTGTTCTATTCATCCTTTTAACAACTCCATTTTGCTGAGGTGTCCTTAGAACCATCCTTTCCCTGCATATTCCACTCATAGAACAGTAACTATTGAATTTATTGCTGTAGTACTCACCACCATTGTTAGATCTAAGGCACTTCAATCTCAAACCTATTTTATTCTCAACCAAAGCTTTTTATTTCTTAAATGTGTCAAAAACATCAAATTTTCTCTTTATGCAATAAACCCATACCTTTCTTGTAGCATCATTAATGAAAGAAACATAATACTATGATCCTCTAATAGAAGTTACTTGAGCTGGTTCCCACACGTCTGCGTGAACAAGCTCTAACTTGCGCTTCTTCTTTATTGACCCAGTTTTGAGAAACCTCACTTTATTCTATTTCCCAAAAATACAATGCTCACAAAAATCTAGATCTATGCTTTTCAAATATGAAAGCTTACCTTTTGACTTAAGAACTTTCATTCCCTTCTCACTCATGTGACCAAGCCTATAGTGCCACAACTTTGCATCTACATCTAAAGTAGATAAAATAGAAGGATAATAATCAGTAATACAAGTAGATAGATAAAGTGTACCTACTCTCTTACCTTTTGCTAATATAAGTGCACCCTTGAAAAATTTCTAAGATTCAACGGTGAGAGTTACTGTGCAACCTTAATCACCCAACTTCCTACAAAAATCAGATTCCTCTTTAGGATGGGTACATGCATGACATCTTTCAACACTCATGTGTTGCCATTCTACAGTTTTAGCTGCACTTTTTCTTTGCCAACAATTTTACAAGGCTCATCATCTCCTAGATAAACTTTTCCAAAATCTCCATGGACATAATCATTGAAAAATTCTCTATTTGGGGTTGCATGGAAAGAGGCACTAGAATCTAAAACCCATGATTCTACTTTATTATCCACAGAAAATATAAGAGCATCCTATGCAACAATACCTTCAACTTTTGCTTCGTTATCACCTTCATGCTGATTTTCTTTGTTATCCTTCAACCAATAATCTTTCTTCGCATGCCCTTTCTTTCCACAATTCCAGCAGGTTATTCTTCCATTTCTAGATTTGGATCTACTTCCCATCTTTGACCTTGATTTCCCTTGCTTGCCCTTCTCTCTTTGCCTTCCCTTGATTTCAAAACTTAAAACATTACCTGATGTTTCCCCTGTGCTTTTCCTATGAATTTCTTCATTCAAGATTACACTAACAACATCATCAACTTTCAAGATATTTGAAGCAGATGCAGTATTACTAACTGCCATTACCAAACTATGCCAACTTTTAGGTAAAGAGCATAAGATTAAAAGAGCCTTAATTTCATCATCAAAAACTATTTTGACTGAATTTAACTAATTTACTATTGTATAGAAATCATTAAGATGACTAGATATAGATCCACCTTCCTACATTTGCAAATTAAATAATTGCTTCATAAGATGTACCTTATTTGAAGTTGAGGGTTTTACATATAAATTTGCCAAAGTATCTATTAACTCTACCGTTGTCTTTGCCTGTGATAAGTTGGAAAACATAGAAGCTGCCAGGCTCAACCTTATAGATCCAAGAGCCTTTCTATCAAGAATATTCCATTCTTCATCTTCCATATCTATGGGCTTCCTTGAAACCCCACCCAATGGTAAATACAAATCTTTCTGATACAGATAATCTTCAATATGCATCCTCCATAATTGATAATTCTTGCCATTAAATTTCTCCATTCTTAGTTTACTTTCTTCTGTCATTGCTTTGCTCTCACTCAATCAAAAACCCCTGTGAGTGAATTTTATAATCAACAAACACTAACACGCTCTGATACCAGTTGCTAATATTTAGAGCTCTGATACTAGTTGTTAGGATTTTAAAGTACAATTAATTACTTTTGTATAAGCAACTAAACATAGAATTGAAACCAAAAGTAATAAGTAACTAGAAATCAAAAATAGCAAATAATAGGATATACGAGAAATAACCAATCTATATTAAACTCTTCCAAAAAGAAATACAATGAAGAAATTTCTCTCTCCTCACACTTCTCAGATGTATAGTAATTCTCCCTCAAGAGTTCTCTCTCTCTCTCTCTCAATCAATTACAACCAACTCAATTATTGAATTGTTCCCCCATTACAATACTGCCCCATGGGTCTCTTAAATAGAATTGAAAGCAAACAATAATTAGAAAAATAGACTCAAGACTAATTTTAGTCTTTACATGCAAACTAACTATTCTCCTAAAAATAGAAAATCTAGAAATGTCTAGAAATGCACAAAAGTCGGTGTCGGTCTAAAGATGACCGATGTCGGCCGACCCCTGACCAATGTCAGTTGGTTATGACCAATGATGACCGATGCCGATCAACCTCTAACTGATGTCGGTTGGTTCTGACCGATGTCAGTTATTATGTAATCCCAACAACCTCAACATTAGCTCATTAGTGAAGCTTTTAGCTTCAGAACTCAACACTAGTTATGAGGGATGTATGTATCTAAGAGAACATCATACTGTTGTTGAGCAAGTTTCATGCAAAAAACATCAGTTGTTAATGCCTAGTGATGAGATTCTTTCTTCAGATGAAAAGGTATGTCATGAATACTTGTTGTCTCCATGTATTGTGAATTCATTCTTAAAAGAAAAGGAGAATATTATAGTGGATGAGCATGTTGATTCTCTTAAGATGATGGAGAAGAAAAAGAACTATTAGCATCACATGACCAATGAGGAGAAGGAATATGAGGAGTTATGGGGAACTCTTAGTTTCACATTGTTCTAAGATGTTATGGGTCAAGGTGTCTCTATCTAGGCTTCAAAGAGACACTTGACAACAAGATGAAGCATCATGGATGGCAGTTGAGCTTTGGTTATTGTTGTAGGATAAGAAAGGTCATAAGAAGATGTGTTGGTTTATTGTGGAAGGACATGATAAGATATTTTTAGAAACAATGACCCTAAAGTCATAATTTTAATTAAATCTAAAAGATGGTCTAGTTGGTCAAATGGTGAGTTATTAAGATATTATATTACATATATATATCTAGTTTGTTGAGAGGATTTGTTGAAGATGTCATGATTTAGGTGAAGCATGATGTTAGGGGGAGATTTCTAAGCTCTGTGAGAAGTTTCTCAGGTCTAAGGATTAGAGAAGTTCAAAGTTTAGATTGGTGCATATCAAAGGGGGAGAAATTAATTCATACACTTGAAAGATTGTAACTATCCTTAGCATCTTAATAGTATTTAAATGCATACATGATATTGAGGAATGATTTTTGGCATGTTGAGGAAGAGACCCTTTGTCATTAATGTCAAAGAGGGAGAAAGATCAGAATGAAGGAATTCAAATGAAGTCATTTTGAGGGTGTTTTACCATCAATGACAAAGTGGGAGATTATTGAGCATGGTCACTAATGTTTAGTTGTCATTGATGACAAAGAGAGCATGATTCATAGTGCATTAATGACAAATTGATCAGATTAATATCTTAGAGAATATATGACATATGCGTAGATTAGTAAGGACAAAGAAGAGGCTGTGAGGCATCTATATATGTCTTGATGAATTTGTGGTGTGTCATTTGATCTTTTGGAATGAGAAACATGCATATTATAGCTTAAGATAAGTTAGACCATTAATGCATGTCATAAAGATATGAATGAACTAGCAAGTTTGTGCATTTAATGTAGGTACTCATAATGTCAATCAAGGTTAAAGGATTTCATAGAGATGTTGTCTATAGTGACAAGAAGGTACCCTAAATATTTGGAATTTTAAGTGTTTTATAGATTAAGTTATAAACCTTAAAAGTTTTTCTTGTAGATTGTGATGGGACAAAGACTATCAAGTTTGATTACGTTGAAGTCTAAAGTCACTAGTTAGTAGATCTAATGATGAGCATTCATCATCTAGATCTTGATCCAATGGTATGCATGAAGTCAAATTATCAAAGGTTCCTAAGATTAAACATGCTTGTAACATGTGTTTTAATCTTTTTTTAATTGATAGAAGATCAATAATTCATGGGTGTTCATACAGATAGAGATCGCTGGTGCAGGTTGAGTCAAATAGTCAAATGTGAAAAAAATTTCACTAAATTTTGTCTATTTTAAGTCTAAAGGAAAACAAATAGAAGGATGGGGATGAATGGTTAGAATGAACCTAAATTTGATTTTCACACCATATCTAGACATTGTGAGTACTCTTCTTTGGTTGGGGAGGACTACCTACAAATAAAAAAGCACTACCACAAGATGTTTGTTAGTAGATAAATGAGTGGGTTTTCAAGCTACATGCTTGTTCTAGGAAGTGTGAAACTTACCTAGAGATGATAGTCCACTTTTGAGAGATAAAATAATAATAAATAACTAAAAGAGAGGTAAAGAGAGTGAAACAGAGATAAGATTACTGTTATTAACAACCTGTACGTAGCAAAGAGTGATAGGGTGTAGGTGAGGTACTTTGTTTGTGTTTTAAAAGATATTTGGGTAGGTTTTGAAAAGGCTAGGGAATCCATAGTCACTAATGTTAGTAAGGAAGTGATTGATATCAGTTATACTATCGAGGTTAGTAGTGAGGTGACTGATGTTAGTAAGGCTACTAAGGTTGATAAGGGCAACAATTATCTAGGAGCTTGCAAAAGGCTTTCTTAGGTCTATGAAATGGTTTAGATTAGGTCAGGGAGGTTGACAGAGTAATGAGAGGGAGATTATAGATTGGTTAAGTCTAGTTAGAGGTTTGGTATGTCAGGGAAAGGGGCAACAAACAAGGAAGCTTTGTAACTCCCTCAAGAGGGTACAGTCAGAAGTGTATAAATTAATGTAGAGTAGATATAATGAAATAGTAGAATCAATATTTAAATGACCTAAAGTATCAATGATGTACTTAGCTATGATGGTTGCTAAATGATAAGTGCTAGGTTGATGGTCCCTATCAGGGAGTTTGAACCTGAGTACCTGAATAGAGAGAACAAGTAGGTGTTGTTGGTCCTCAAGAGCTCAGTTGCTGATTGTGATTAATTTGCATAAGGTGATTGTAAGCTTGGATGTCAAAAATAGAATGTTAAGAGCACGAATGAGAGTAAGAATCAATTTTCTTAATTTATACTGACCTAAACTATAGGTTGGAGTTTAGCTTATATTATCAATGTTGGTGATCCCACTGATGTTGGCCGTGGGTTGATCGACATCGATGACCCTAGAATAGGTAAATCTTTCTATTTTTTGCCTATTTTATATTATTGTGCATGCCAAGTGTGACACCGATTATAAAATGGTAGAAATAAGAGGTTAGGAAGGAAGTAGTTGTTTAGGAATTTAGTTTGGAAGTGGGAATAAGTCTTGGGTAGTTAGGATGAGGGGACTAGGCCTTGAGTTTACTCATTAGGGGAGAATTAGTCATAGGGTGAGGTGGCTAGGTAAGGTGGCAATAAGAGTTTTTAATTAACTTAATTAAGTATTTTAAATTAATTAAATGTGTGAGGGGTAAAAGTATGGTTTAAAGAGATTAATTATTATTATTAAAATGGGTTTAGGGGGGTTTTGACATAGGGAGTTATGCACGTGTGTGTGATGTAATTTTGGTGTCTATAGAAGGCATGTAGAGTTTCCAAGTGGCATAATTGTGGGAGCCCTAATCAAAGATCAATGGTGAGAATTGTAAGGTAAAGACTAGGCTTCTCTAAGGAGATTAAAAGTACATATTTTTTCAAAGTTACTAGGGAGCATGAGATGAGGTCAAAGTGTTTGATGTTTAACATTTGCTCAGTGACCAATGGAATTAAAATATTCAAATTAATGAGGGAAAACCAGTCCATAATTTTTGTGCTATAACTTTTGATATATATATAGAATTTCATGTTGGTGTAAAAAGAAAATTTGAAGATGATTTCAAGGAACATATAGAAAATCTAGTTAAAAGGTTTGAATATTTGTATAATCAAAGTTATGGAGATTTAAAGTTGACTATTTACTCATTCATGGTGTTTGTGTGTACAAAATATTGTTTAAGAAATTTATGCTTTAACAGAAGAGTGTTTTGGTGGGAGCATTCATTTGAAGATGTCTTAAATCTTATATAGAGTGGGCTCATGTATTTGAAAGTGATATTGTGTTATTTGTTTGCTCAATGAAGTGCTAAAAAAATTAATAGGTCTCCACAAGACCTATAAGGGATACTAAGGCCTAATTGAAAGGTGTAGCTACTTAAATGTGACCCATGGATGGTATGGTCAACCCGTGAGGATGGTATTTAGCTTTGTGTTAACATGATATATGTCTTAAGGGCTAAGGAAAGAATTATGGCTGACCTAGAAGTTGATATTCATGAAGACTCTATAAATAGTGGAGACCAAGGCAATGGTTTCTAGACTTGAATGTGGATGTGTTAGAGAGAGCAGAAGATAAAAGCAAAATAAAGAGATCAAAATAAGTGTGATCAGTGGATGGATTGAAGTATAGAGCAAATTGAGGATGAGTGAAAAAGCCTAAAGTGATCCAAAATATGTCTTTAGATGCATTAATTATATGAGTAAGTTTATGTGTGTGTGAAGAGTTGAAGAGAAGTGTTATACAATGTTTCTCCAATCAAATTGAATGCAACCAGAGTTCTAGAGCTGTTGATTTCATAAGGTATTGTGTGGGTGATCAACATATATAACAAGTGGGTTTTTGTTCATACTTAGGGGTGGGTGCTCTTTGTGAAGTGGGTGATTCACTAAAAGGTCTCATGTTTGTGATCATATTATAGGATAAGTAGTCCATGTGTTTGCAAGATTGAGAGTGGGTTTTATTCCCCAAGAGGGTTTCCCACATAGATCTTATGTTATGTGTGTGGTCTTGCATCATCTTTATTATTCATTGTTATGAACATCTTGTATGCTTTATGAATGCTTGTGGTCATTGATGAAGAGTTTGAAAGGATTACAATTAAAGTTTGAAATATATTACATCATTGATTCACCCCCTCTCATTAATTATACCTCAAACATATCATTTTTAAAGAAAAAACTAGATGTAACAAGATCAAGGCCCCATGAATAATTAATGACATAGACTATAGTGGTAGGTCCTAAGTTGCCCCAATTACCCCCATATATGTGAATCACCACTTATAGGTGCACCATGATGTGGGTTGATGATGCAGGACTAACGATCGTAGAAAGACTATCTTAAGGTAAGGTGGGGTAAGCGAGTTGCATAAGGGATTTGAATAATGAAACCAAGTTATAATCAAAGTGATTGACCAATGCCAACCATGGGAAGAGGTTACAAGGGAAGGTGATAAGAAGTTTGTAGAATATGAAGATTGGTCAATAGAGTCTAGATCAAGTCCTAAACCACCATAATTAGTAATTGACACCACCTACAATAACCATGGTGAAAGATATAAATGATAGTTATAATATGTTGACTACAAAACTATATATAAATGACTAACTAAAATAAGCACAACAAATAACTTTTTTCCTTGGGTGCCCACAAGATGGGGCACAAGCTTGGGAGGTTAATGAGGACCTAGAAGGGGTCTTGAGGACTAAAATAAGGCAAAAATAGGACTAATAAGGTCTTCAAGTGAAAAAATGGAGGCTACCATTACACTCAAAATGGGCCAAAACTCTTATGATGGAGGTTTCATGGTCTAGGATGCAATGGAGGGTGAAAACCCCAAAAATGGCTCGAAAAAAAGTAAAAAAGAGAACCAAAAAGAGGAAAAAGAGAGAAAAATAAGTCATTTTCACACTCATTTTTACTCTAAGAGACTTTGAGGAGAGCCAAATAGCCACCATAGCCCAAGCAGAGCATACGAGGACATGGGGAGTACACCACAGGCACACATGATGGTCTGGGTAAGTCATTTGCATAAAACTTTGTCAAATTTTGTCTATTTTGGGGTTTGGGAGGCCTTATAGTCATTATGACTGAATCTAGATGATTCAGTGGATTAATTAGGTAGACTAACTAGTCATAATGACTTGGAGGTAGAGAGAAACTCTCTGAGCCAAGTGGGAAGCAAATAGAGGCCTGAGAAGGGAGTTTTGGGAAGCCTTGGGGCTTCCTAGAATGCCACAACCTAGATAGGCAAACTCATGGCTTGGGTCACTACCAAGCCACAAGGGCCATGACTTGGCCCACTTCTAGGCCATGGCTATGACCAAAAAGCCATGGCTTAGGATATAAAGTGGCCAAAATTAGCCTTAAGGAGACTGGGGGGCCCAGAATAGAATGGGAGAGATCAGAGGGGGAAGTAAACAAATAGGGTAAAAATATTATTTTTAACATGATTTATCCATTCCATAGCTAACACAACTAATCCATTTGCTTGTTGCTTGGTTTTGTAAACATGCAAAGGAGTTAGTGTACCAGAGGAGGGAGATTCATCATAGGTAGGTGAAAGACCAACATGGGGAGAGAGACCCTATAAGGTGATAAAACAAGAGAGAGTACCAACATGGTTGGTTGAAGAGGTTGAATCTTTGCCTAAAGAGGACCAAGATCACCTATATAGTGTAAGGCTATGGATACTAGTACACATACCATCATTGCATTACTTTAGAGATTTGGTGAATACACTGGTGACCACATAGGTACTTGAGAGGTATGTGTTTGAGTTGGGACCTAAGCTAGAGGTCATCTTGAGCATTGAGGATGTCTACCATCTTTACAATTTAGAGCTTACAAGGAGGGAGATAGAGTTACCATAGGTACAAATCATAGTAGTAATAGAGATTTATCTAGTGGGACCCCACCAAGAGAGAAATAACCATAAGGTGTAGATCAAATAATGATCTCTAAGGGTTCCATGACTATGGATGGTGATATTAAGTATCATGTTTAAGAGGTAATATGCTGGACAGAGCATAGGGAGGCTACCACTATCCTAGATAAAAGTTATCCAAAGAGTAGAGAAAGGACAAAGGTATACTTGGGGCCAATACATCTTAGGAGGATTATAACAACATTTGGATCACATCCGCTACACAGGGGTAAGGGGATTGATACAGCCCAACTTACTTATATCTTGGGCTGACAAAAGACTCCTACTAACATAGTCAAGGACACCATGGGGCTATGATGCATAAGCTACACTAGTGGAGGGTGATGCATGGGTTACATGGTTTATAGATAAGATTAGTCATGTACAAGCTATCTTAGATCGAGCTATAGTAGATAGATATATTAAAGATCCATATAGATTAGTGGTGTGGCTAGAGGACACTGGAGTGGATATCCACATGGTCCAAGAGGAGTTCTAAGGTCCATAAGGGCCATAATAGCATCTAAGACAATAGGATTTGATGGTATGAGAGAGAGGCATAGTTTAGGCTAACCAGAGTTGAGTAAGGAGTGTGGCTAAGATAGAGTGAGGGATCCAGTGGTAGGGAGATGCATCCATGACAAAGGCCACCACCACCATTAGGAGTAAAACTAGCAGGAGGTTTGAAGAGACCAGGATCATGACCAGGTAAGAAAATTTTATTTTTTAGATATCACTTATCTTTAGTACTCTTCTTTTAGGGAGAGTCAATATGTGACTAACATATTTGCTCTATGTGTGTGTGTAAGAGACCAACCCAACTAGATTGGGACCTAGGTGGATCTACTATTATGAGATTTATTCCCTGATGTGGTGGTAGCACCACTCATGGAGAGAGTACCACACATATTGATAGGGGTAGATCTACATACTCATTATTGATGGGTAGGTGCATGAGCATCACTCGAGATGGTGAGACAATAAAACTAGATAATATGATTAGAGGTAGATTTATCACAACATGAAACAATTATGGCATGAGCCAAATCACAACTGGCTCAAGTAGAGGCTAAGATTGATTAGATATGAGTTGAGCTATCCCAAGAATAGACTAGAGGAGAAAAGGCAATTAGAGAGAGAGCAAACCGGATGGCTATCTTGGAAGAGACCCTGGCTTAATTGGTCAAGAGGTAGAGACCAATATTTACTCCCTAAGTAGGACTACTATAAATAGAGCCTAGTCATATGCTGACTGGGAGGTGGCCATATGTGTGGTAGTTTTTGGGGATTGTGAGCCCAGGTTTAGAGAAAGCCAAGTGATATACCTAGAGAAAATCATGCATTTTTTTGATATATATACAACCATTTCTCATTATTAGCATATGTTTATATGGTTTTGTGTGTGATTTATATGTTTCATTCAAGATAGACTACTAGATATGTGTGATTAAATAGTAGGAATTACTAATAAAAACCCATGTGCATACACATATATAGGAGACATGGATGTTAGTGGTGTGAGAAGAGGGGAAAGATATAACATACCACCATAGGTGGATTTATAGGAGGGCCACACATGCCCTATACATGAAACACCTTGAAGTGGAACCCATTGATCAAGTGCCATAGGGTCTCACCTTCAAGAATCAAGAGATAATAGGCCTTATTTTTCAATGAGATGGTGATTAGAGAGGGGCCTAACCACTTTTTATTAAGTTTTCCATTCTTTTAGTGCTCCTTATCAAATATGAGAACCATATCACCTACCTATAATGGATACAAATGCACTAATTTATCAAATTGGTGGTATTAACAATATTGATAAGCATGGTTATGTTTAAGAGCATCAATACAACATTCATCTAATTGATCAAACTTAGAAAGATGAGTGACATATTATTCTTCATTAGATAGTGATCCAAAATTCTTAACCCATAGTGAAGGGATTAATACATCTAGAGGGAGAATAACCTTGGACCCATATACGAGCGCATATGGGGTTACCCTTGTGGCTATCTAGAAACTAGTCCAATAGGCCCATAGGATAAGATAGATCATGAGGTGCTAGTCACACCTAGATTGGGAAAAAATATGAAGAAACCTCTTCTTCAAAGTCTTATTTAAATATTCAACTTTCCCATTTACCTAGGTGTAATGGGTAGAGGAGAAACTGAGCTTAAAGTTGAAGCATTTAGTGAGCTCATGCATCTTATAGCTTTGGAATCCTAGGTAGTATTAGCCATGATTGCAGTGAGAAACCTAAACCTAAAAATGAGTTGGTTCATGACAAACTTGGCTAGTCTTCCAACATATTCTACTAAGGGGCATGGACTCAACCCACTTTGTGAAATAATTAGTGGCAGTGATGAACCAATGGTGGCCATCAGAAGAGGTAGGTTTAAACTTACCAACAAAGTTAAGAGCCAAAATTGAGAAAGGCCAAGGGGCCAAGATGAAATACAAGAGGCTTATATGGGAATTAATAAGATCCCTAGTGAACTAGAAAATCTTGCATGTCTTGGCATATTAGATGACATCCTTAACAAGAGTGGGCTAATAGTAACCCATCCTCATGATACATTGAGAAGTGGCTTGCCATCCTAGGTGGCCACTATAGACACTTCTGTGAGACTCCTTTAAAATGAGAGAGGTGTCCTTAGGGGCTTGGCACTACATCAATACACCATCTAGACCTCTCATGAATAAGACACCACCTATAATAATGTAGTGAGTGGCTAGATTGCATATCTGAAGGCATTCTCATGAAAGGGCATCAATGGGATAAGATTGGGTCTCAAAGTAATGAATAATGTCCCAATACCAATCACACTTAGAGACCTCAATCAGGTTAGTTGAATAGACCATCTCATTAGGGAAGGAATTATCAACTAAATCCTCACTAGGATTAGGTAGTGGGCACTCAATGAGTTGATTGGATATGGATATGCCCTTGGTGGATTTTTTGGTTAATGATGTGGAAGTCAAACTCCTAAATAATCATGATCTACCTTGAAATTTGATTGACAAGATGTGTCTTTCTAAGAAATAGTAGAGTGGATCATATTGGACAATCACATTGGTGGTTTAACTCAACATGTAGTGTCATAAATTGTTCAAGGTGAAGATGAAGGTGAGACATTACCTCTCAATAGTAGAGTAGTTGAGTTTAGGGCTAAATAGTGTGTGAGAGATGTAGTAGATAACTCTCTCTACTAGTGTTGTCTTTTTGAGACAAATGGATGGATCAATGATAGAGTTGTAAAATATGAACTCATGACCCTTGATGAGTGCCATCAAGATGGGAGGGTTGTGAAGCATGCAATTCAATTCTTCAAAATCCACCTAGATCTCAGGGGCCAATAAGAATGGGGTATTCTTGTGTAAGAGTCATGTGAGGGGTATGGATTTATGCATGTACTCCTTGAGGAAATGTATAAGGAAGCTAAGTATTTTGAGGAAAGACTACAGATGCATAATATTTTATGAGGAAATCATCTCAAGGATTACTTTTATCTTCTTGGGATCCACTTTCATGCCTCACTGCAAGATGAGGAAGCTAAGGAGATTTTTGACCAAGACATTGAAAATACACTTCTTGGGATTGAGGCTGATGTGATACTCCATAAAATGCTCAAAGATGATCATGAGGTCTCGTACATACTCATCTTACTTATGGGATTTATCTAAGAGGTCATCAACATAGCATTCTGTGATATTATAGTTGAGGTCATGAAAAACATGGGTCATGGCATGCTGATACATGGCCCTAATATTCTTCAAACCAAAAGGAATGATGGTATAATATGAATTACCCCATGGGGTAGTGAATTCCATCTTGTACTAGTCTCTTGGTGAAATTTGGATTTGATTGTGCCTCAAAAATCTATCCATGAGGGACATGATCTCAAAACTAGCTATGGAGTCCACAAGTTAGTCATCAAAGGAGTGGGAAAATTGTCCTTTAGAAAAGATAAATTTAGGTCTTGAAATTTTATATAGATGTAAATGGATTCATTATTATTGATAATAGGGATGATGTTGGCAACCCATCATGGGTAGTCAATGATGATGATGAAACTAACTCAGATAAGCTTTTCAATTTTGGCCTTGACTAACTAGGAGACTTTGACCACCATTGGTAATTATTTTTGGTGAATGGGACATAAATTATCATCCATAATGAGGTTATGGAGAATGATCTTGGGGTCCATGCCATTCATATCAATGTATTCCCAAGTGAATACATCCAAAAATTTACATAAAAAGGAGACCAAGACATCCCATTCCTTTTCAGCAAGGCTAACACTGATCTTAATGATATTTGGCCTCAAAGATGTACCAAGGTTGACATCCATAGATCCTTCAACATATATAACATTGACTTCCTTTAAACGCTCAAATGTAATAGGGAGTGGTTGGTCTAGATCTTGAGGCTTGACCATAATGACATGCACTATGGGGATGCCAAGGGTTAGGCCATCAGAGAGTGAAATATCTAAACCTAACTAACTAAGAGGATGGTGATACTTGTGATAAACTCTCATGATCTTGACATATTCCATTCTCTCCTTGAATAGGCTGTGTGTCATAACATGAATGAAATAACACTCAAGATTAGACTCAACCACCCTAATGGCCTTCATAAGAGACACATTGAGAGAGTTGATATTTTTATGGGAGAAGTGTGATGATAGGGGAAGCTCAACATTTGGGGAGATGTCCTTAAAGAGGTATTATATAAGAGAAGATCTAGCTGGGCATCATAGAGCTGAAGAGGGAGTTAGTCAATGTATGCAAAACTTTAAAGGAGTGAATATTGATTGATTCTCAACTAAATCAAAATGTTCATCCTTGAGAAAGTGAGACTCAAAGGTGGAGGGCATGTAAGAGTCCATAGGACCCTACGAGGAGATAACCAAAGCCTTAATGGAGGGCTTTATATTTGTATAAAGCAACACCCAGGGATCTAGGTCAGCCTCCATGGTATGAACCTAACCTTCATGTATGAACTAGACCATGTAAAATATTGCTAATGCAATGGATTACATGGTAATGATTCAAGGATAGTTGAGGATCATTTATATGAGAGATCCAATTCTAACACACAAAACTAGATCTTGACTATTTTGGGGTCTAACTTGACTTAAAGCTTCATGTTTCCCACTAACATAACTATGTCATTGTTGAAACTAACACAATTATGGAAAGAATCAGAGAGCTTCTTCTGACTAATCACAAGATCATTAAACACATGTAGGGGTATGATGTTCGATATGGCTCCTTCATTAATGATGCATCTCTTGACATGATGATTGTTGATGGAGGTCTCAATGTAGAGTGGGAACCTATCCCTCTATGCAAAAATTGAAGCATCTAAAAATGAGGTAGGGTCAAAAGACAACATGGGAGGATGAGGGTGATAAAAAAAATAGAGTTGAATAAAACCTTGACATCATCCCCAAAAACACCCTTGTGAGAGAGACCAAACTCATCAAAGATTAGACCCCTTTACTCAAGGAGAAGGCAAAGAAGGTCCCAAATGGAGATCCCAATTGAGAAGCTCTATAAGTCCTCTATGATGGAGTAAGGACATTGTATATCCTAGGGAGGGATGTTATGACAAAAGCCAAATTTGACTTTAGGGTTCCCTACCCTCATAGGTTGGGTAGAAGTGCCCAAACCACTAACATCTCCAATGAGGCTAATGGCCTGACCTGAGCATGTGTTAACAAAGTACTCATACCTGATAGAGTCCATGTTGATATCAATAATGACCTTGATACTCTCATGCTTGGCCTTCCCTTTTGGGTTAGCTTAGGAAGAGGAGTTAAAAAAAGTATAAGAGAAAGAGGAGGAATGATGGACCTTAGCCTTGGATTTATTATTTTTCTTATTATTTTTTTCCTTGTCATGGTTAGGCAAAGGCTTGTTAAACACATTAAATTTATGGTTGTGTTCTGTAAGTGGAGAACTCTAAGGAGGAGGTTAGGATTTTGCACCAAAATTTTGGGCAATATAATTCTTGTCATTATGGCCCTTCATCTAATGGAAGTTACAAAACTTGGTGGTATTATAAGGGAACACTATCCATGGCTTTGTGATGTTCATTTTGAGGGCCTTCTTTTCATTTGGCCTCTTACTTAGAGTATTAACCTCATGACTATCCTTCATGTCCTTCTTCTTAGGAGGAGAATTAGTGACACCATTTCTAGTTGCATTACAGTTGTGATCATACAAAGAGGATGAATTTTAGGTTAGCACAGGGCAAATGACTGTACATGCCTTAAAGACTTCAATATTTAGACACTCATTAACAACTTCATCATACGAGGTGGGTTCATGTTTGAGGACCTCAAGGTGAACCTCCTACCTCAATGTTCACATGAATATATCATAAAGCTAATCATCTAAGAACCTTATCTTGCATGTATGAAATACTAAATGCTACCTATGTACAAATTCAAAGTTTGAATCACCCTTGGCTTGAGCCATGGAGGTAACTGATTGGATGTTGAGGTTAAATGGTCTAGAGGTATCAAAGTACTAGAAGAATTCATCCAAAAGGAACTGGAAGCTAGAGAGAGAATCTATGGGTGATTCAACATAGAAAGAGTGAGCAAAGAGATTAAACAACATGCCTTCATCTTGTTCCCAATCCATACACACCATCATAAATGTTATGATATGATCTATGGAAATAACATCCTGAGTCTCATTAAACTTAGGTAGTTTAGGTATATGATTAATAAGGGGACTAACATACACCTAAGGTGACAGAGTATTCTTGTGGATATCCTCATAGGCATGGTTGATAGTAGGTTGACAAGCTCCCTGAGGAGGCTCATAGAGGTTATGATGTTGTCTACGCTAGTAGGCCTCATCACAACCCTGATCATGATGAGGATGATGTTATGGTAGTTCTTGATATGGGAGACACTCACAATGGAAATCATCCCAATCATGGGGTGGGGAATGACCACAATATAGGTGTCATTCCTTATAGGGAAGATGAGATGATGTGACATGTATATAGAAATGGTCATGTTAACCTAGGTCTTTATAATGATGGCCATGTGTCTCAAGATGAGAGTTTATATTAGGGCATTGATGTTTAGGATATGCATCTTATGGGTCCCCAAGCCATAAGTGATGATTGAAATTAACATGCTCATCTAAAACTCTAAAAGAAGGGTTAAGAGGTTATGAGGAATCCATGTGGTGTGGATGCCTCATTGAGTTAGGGTGCCTATGTATCTCAACATGGACATGAGGGGATTCTTACTGTAGAGTCTCTCACTAAGAAATAGGTAGGGTAATTGGGTGAGAATTGGTTAAGGCATCTAAATTGGAGTGAGTGTGATCTCTATCTCTAAAGGAAGCACACTACCTACTACTAGGGGTAGAGGGGTGATATTCATTCACCTAAAGCTATCTATGGCAATCATTAATGATTGAATGTAGTTTATCAGGATTCAGTTATAAAAGGGGTTCATCTTCACCCCTATGGGTGAATGAAAATTATTTTAGGGTTGAGGGGAATCCCCCTCGAATGAGCAAAGCTCAGACTAGTATAAAAAATACCAAATCTATTAGTTGTACACTTTCTAATCTAGTTTCCTTTGGGACAATGACAAGACTTGGTCTTGAGGTAAAGGCATATTAGAGACCTTGGGGGTTATATGTCATTATATTGCTATTATGGCCTATTCATGAGTGAACTTAGGGTTGAGACCTTGAACTTGATAGAAAGAATGTCCCAAAGGTGAGAGGCTAGTCATGGAGGCAATAAAGCAAAAACAAGTAGGAAGATAATAAAAGAGGCAAATTGCTAAAGACCCCATAAGGAGATGGACACAAAACCAAAGTAGGATGAAACAACCAAGATGAGAGATAAAACACAACTAAAAGCAAATCCTTACAGCTATCAGAGGGGACTTGGATAAGAGAGTTATAAATAGGATAGAAATGGTGTGAGATCATATGTGAGGTTCTACTAGGCATACCATAATATAAATCTAAAAATCTAAATAGAGCCACTAGGGTTTTTAAAGGGGTACATAGGGTACTTAAGCAAACACCTAGAAGGCTGACTAGCTTAGGGACACTATGGGATGCTAGTGATCTATAAAGGTTATCTAGTTTTATAGCTTGCACTAAGCTATAGATAGACTCATAAACTAGATTAGGGCTAACATGATCAAGCACACAAAAGATGTAGGTAACTCTAATAGGTATAACCATAATAAAGTGTGTAACTAAAATAAGGAATCTATTTGTATACCAACTATGGAAACAAAAATGCTAAATTGAGATAACTATTAAATGATGCATAAGCTTAAGAGAGAGAGGCACCTTTAGGCCAAATGAAATATGATTTGGAAATCAAAGACATTTTCAATCAATGGTACAAGATAATTCCTAATCTAAGCCTAAGTTAGTTCTTCATTTTCAACACTATCTATTCCTAATGATGCAATTTTATAGTTTAACAAAGAGGAGATTGTTCATGCAAGTGTATATAACATTTTGAGAAATTAGGATTCTACTATGAAATGAGAGGTATTTCATAAGCAATCATATCATGTAATGGGAGATAGTTTCAATCAATGAAAGATGTTATAAATACATACACATGCACAATCTTTAAAAACTATCCTAGAGAATGCTCCAAATAAACTAAATTACCAAAACAATGAAAACTTAGCTAATACACTACTACAAACAAATGGGGATTTCAATTTGCATATAAAATTTCCTTCATATTAGGCTCAAATGTAATTTTGTATAAATCCACCAATTGATTATCCAAGCTAGGAAGTAGTGAAGGAGGAAGACCAAGTTGCATGTGAGCTGAGTCTAAATCAGGAGCCAAAAGTAATGGAAGAGGTGAAGAAGAAGATGCAAATTAAAAGAGAGACAATGTAGAGAGCACAATAATACATATAATTAAGATATAGAGATCTAGGAGAAAGTAACAAGCCTTAGGAGCATTGTATGGAGCAAGGAGAATCACCAAATCAAGTTATAGAATAGTAAGGCATCCCCTATCACAATGAAAGCCCAAACATGCTAAGAATCAACAAAATGAGATCCAAGAAGGCATAAGAGATCAAAAGGTGATGATATGAAGGAGATATCAAAGAAAATAGGAGAGAGGAATAAATATGAGTGACAAGTAATCATATAGGGTACCCTCAATCTGTGAAGAGCCAAAAATTGGCCATTTTTAGTCATTGGGGACCAAACAGGGCCTTTTTATCACATTATAACTAGGCTATAGATTTTATGAAGGAAACATGCAACCTATGCCATGGGTTTCCCCCATAAGCCATAACATAGGTTAATAACCCGTCCTAGGTGGTCAACAGGCCTCTGAAAGGGCTTTAGGAGGCATTTAAAAGGCCTGTCAGTGAGTGAAAGGGCTAGTAAGGTATCAAGGATGTCTAGGGGATGGATATATGATGTGAGAGGATACATACAAGTGAAAAATGTCTCAAAGTGGGATAACTAGGTTTTTTAATATGCATGTGAGCTAATGTGTAATCATAGGGAGGATTAGGCTCATGAGAAGTATGATTATAGATTTCCCACTAGTACTCAAAGTTAAAGTTAGTATAGATCTACATGTCAACTAAGTGATGATTCATGCCTATGAAAAACTCTTAATATACACCCTACACATAATATCTTCATGAATCTTCACACAAAACTATAAGGGTGCAAGTCTAGCATTAGAGTTTTCAAACTTTAGACTGCATAGGAAAGATTACATAATGCATTGTTTCCAACCTTAAGTGTGCATCCAAGATCTTAGTTTTTCTCAAATGCTCCTATCTAGGAGATCCCTCATGTATAAATAATGAATTTATGTGCTCAACCATAGAAATACACACCTATGCTCTCATAATTTTTAGGCTACAATCTGTGCAATGTACCATTTCCTTCGTAGGATAATATAAGCTCTTAGATATAGGAGTAGACTTACACGATTACCAGAAGCGAATAGGCACATTATAAATTAAGGCCTTATGACTTTAGTAGAAGATTTACCTATGCACCATCATACATGATCATAAATTCTCCACACTACTATGCCATTATTCTATAATTCACTTCAAGATGCATACAAAACTCTACCACAGACATAAAGATGACATAACAAATTCTAAAAAAACCTTATGTAACCTTTACATTAATAAGTAGTCTATATGGATTGATAGGTGGTGGAAATAAGTAAAGGTGGTGATTGGGATCAATTAGATATCAAGGGAGGTTGAGTTAGAGCTAAATTAGATGCAAAGGAAATGGGAAGGTGGAAAACATGCACACATGATACAAGAACATACTTATGTCCTCGATGCTCACATATATCATTTGAAGATCCAATAATGACCTCCCATCTACTTTCATGATTAGTTTGTTAACCTAAATTAATGAGCATAGATTATAGTATCTATTACATAAGAGATTGGTTATCTTGAGTTCTGAGTCTTGAATTTCAAACTAAGTTCCTACCTACCATCTCAATTATTGAATTAATTACACAAGATCTTACCCAGTTCTATATAAAACCTAATTTTCATTATGCAAAGGATCCCTCTCCTTCATATAATAAAGCTCTACCCATTCAAGTTTTTAATATTAAATTAGTCCTTAGAATTAATGGGAATTGGATCATCTTTATTTCTTGTTCTATGTTTTATGTATATTAACAGTTATTTATCTTTATTTGTAGATGTTCATCCCTCTCATTATTGTCCTCCCTTTATACCTCCATATGGAATTGAAATACTCTATAGGTCACATGCTATGTATAAATGGGTCTATGTAGGCATTATCTATAGACTACTTATCATCCCTCTTATTGCTGTATTGTGTTCCCATACCATCATGCAAAACACTTACGTAGTTGGTGTCTGGCTTGAAGACTGTGTATATTCAATTCCTTGATTTTATTATGTCATTAAGTGGGTGAGGTGCTCATTCTATTCTTGGTGCATCACCATTTTCCATTAATCAAGCCTCTTACCCTCTCTCACCCCTTTTCCTTTATCAAGATTAGGTTTAGCATTAGCCCTAGAATTATTTTTGCTCTTTATAGGTCTACCTTCTAGTCCTAAACTAGGTAACTTAGATTAGAAAGAAGTCAGCCTTATATAGAGGATCATCTCAAGGATCACAAGAGTCCCACACCTTGGATATGTTCCCATTATGACAATGAGACATAGGATCTTATCTACACATTGGTAATCTTAAATACACCCACACCCCACATCACATACTTCCACACCTTGTACCAAGTACTCATGCTTTGTGCCCATCTTCAACATGCCCACATAAAATTTTATCCATGGGTGCACATTTTGAATGATAATAGGAACTAATGATATTAAACCACTAAAAAATAAGCCATGTGATCTCCCTTTATTAGTCAACACTAAACAACAAGAGGGCACAATTCCAAATGATTATGACAATGGTGATACTATTTCTTATACATAAGCAAATACTAATACATGAAAGTCAAATCATGTAGCTTAGGATGTTCATAAGGTATTAACATCTAAGGTGCACATGGATACAAATAATGGCATACCAAAAAGAGAATAACCACAATATGGGGCAATTCCTTATTTGTATGTAGATGCTCAAATGAACATTTTGCATGTTCAAGAACAACATAGGAAGTTACATATTTCCTATACTACTAACATAAAATATTGGTATGATCCTAATACCATAAAATCTTGGTATGATCATGATAATATTGATTATGTGGCATAAAAATATAACACACATGATATTGGGTGTCCATAGATGCATCTCATTAATGAGATCCTTGGGTTATAATGACACTTTTATAGGTCCATAACACCTTTACAAAAGTCCAAAAAATATAAAAAACAAAACCTTCAAATATATAAAAATATTTGCAACATTCACAATTTTTATTAGCTCCTTAGTATATGCATTATTCATTTCATGTTGGTAGATAGCATATCAGTACTTTCTATATACATGTGTTTCACACATCTTTTTTTTGATTGAAACCCTACTTTTACACAAATTAGGTGTACATAATGCTTCTTTTGCTTAGTGATAAGTATTGAGGGGTTTCCATTCTACCAAATTCACTTGAGGCATGATCTTGGCCTCATCCCTTTTTTATATCTCTTGGGATTCATATCTTGGTGGATGATGGACATTAGGGGCATATCTTTATTTGATCATAGTACATACATTTTATATTATTCTATAATAAATTTACATTATCATGTTTGAGATTATATACTTACACATGCCTTTATCCATGATTATATCTTTCACATTATACTTGATATGCTATGTACTTAACATTTTTTCCTAATATATATATATATATCCAATGACTAGTATGATATGTTTATACTGGTTTTTTATTATCTATGCTTTCTTTTTTTCACTTCCTAGAGTGTTTTCCTTGTTATTATCATGCATTATATTACTTGGTTGATCATTTGAATATGCTCCATTGATTATGGCCCTCATGCCTATGTTTTCCTATTATGACATTTGCATAGGTCATTGCTTGTTGTATGGGAATTTGAATTTTTCATGCTTGAGTTTGTGGACATTTGAGTAAGTCATGTCCCTTTGATTGTGAAGTATTTAAACATGCCCCTTGTTTGTGGTCTCTTTGGACCATTGTATTTTGATTAGCTTTTGGGTGATCTTGTGTGTGTAGTTTGTTCCTTGTTGAGCTTGTATTGTTACCATCTAGACATTGACATAATATATATCATGCATATTAGGACTTGATGTGATCATATTTTTGTGCTTCAATGATATATCACCTAGACATGTTCTTTCTACATGTTACGTGGTTCATACATAGATTATACAATTATCTTATCCTTTTGAGGTAAGGTAATTGTTATGACATGAGATTTCACCCTTGTGGAGGAGTTATTTAGGCTACTCCACTCTCAGTCATAATATGGGAATAGCCCCAAGATGTGGATATCCTATAATAGGGTTGAACCTCTAGAGAAGGTCAACTTCCTATTGATGGATCACCTAAACTAATGATTCTGCTTGGAAAAGGGTTAGAGATGGGGAAAGGGATCCTAATAAATTTAACCAAGTGATGCACCAAATAAAAATGGAAGACTTATATAAGATTGAAACCACACTAGATCAACACAAGATAATGCTAGCTCACACAACCTCACAAACTAGCTGATTGCATATGTGTTTCATAGACGAGGTTTAGGAAGCAATGAATGAAAATAAGGAGGGATTATAAGACCCACACTAAGCTTAAATTAATGGTAGAAATAAAATTAATCAAAACCTACAAATATTTTGAAAACACCTTAGAGGAGGCAAGGAAGGAGGACAATGGATATGGAAGAATCTCCTTCACAAGGCCATCATGCAAAACTCACTAAACACTGATCTAAGGTAAGAGATAGGCAAAGAAGGTATTTAATTGCATCAAGAGGTAGTTCTTAAAAATTATTGATAGGGTTTAGCCTAATCAAGATGATCATATTTTTCAATATCTTAGAGAGTCCCTTGCTCTTCAAGATCAAAGAGTCCTTGTGAGAGTCTAGAATCCAAGAGAGAGCTTATAATGTGGAAGAAAATAAGAGATATAGGAGAAAGGGGAGAGAGAGGGAGCACACCATCCAAGATAATTAAATGAGATACCACCATCTTTCAGTGAATACTCCACCATATTTTGATCAAATGAAGGTTAATACATCATAGAGAAAATAGCCTTCATTTTCTCCAATAGTCTTCAAGATCTTCTCATTGACTGAGAAATACACTAGAAGACAATAATCTATTTTGAAGATGATGGGTCATGATATTACCAAGAAAGGAAAATAATTAAAGGCTCTAATAAGAATTAAATGCTCCATAGCACTTTCAAATCGCTAAATCCCTTTAATTTGATCTTCTATGCTATCTCCCATTTGCTTTCATTATAAGGACAAAGTCCTCATACCCATGGACCTGACAGAGCCATTATCATGTCTGCTTTTAACAGTTGTAGGAGCCTATTTATCAAGGATGTGTCCATTTTTGAGGATAAGACACTCTTCTATATATTGTCTATATCTACACATAATCCATCTTAAATATATATTTACTATATATTTAAAAATAATCTCATTTATTAGTTTTCCTATAGCTATCATGTCAATGAAAAGCCTACAAGATGAATAGCCTCGCTCTTGAACTCTATTAGGTATAAATAGACATATTATGCTTCTAAGCTTTAATGGTGATATAAACTTGAAACATTTGTTCTTAGTTCAACTTGAACTATATTTGACCTCCATTTAAAGTCTCTTGGCTTCAACTTTTAATCTTGGCCTTTGATCTTGATCTAAGATTCTCAAAATCATGCTATCTGTTAGCTCCTCATTCATTCTATGGGCTCTACAGTCAGTCTTGGCTGGTTCTTATGATTTTTCCATGTGGTGGCCTCATATTAATCTTGATCTTAGTTGACCCCTTTGACCTTATGTGTGGCATAAATCTACTTTAGCATGGTTTGAATTTGTATCATTGATTTACTTGGAAGTTACAACATTCATGACACTTGATAACTATGCATTTATCTTTAAGATCAATACACTTTTTGAACTTTTACTCACTATCAATCTACTTTGGTAGATGGATGTGCTTCATTGATCTACTAGGACCTACTGGCTTCATTAATAACTTACACACTATTAGATCTTGACTTGAGCTCCCATGATCTTGACATTTGTTAGATCCACATTCAACCTTAGGAATATTTGAACTTAAATGGCTATTTCATGAGGCCTAAGTTTGATATTTGCACACACGTCCCACTCTATAAGTTCAAATTTGGAAGCTTTTATCTTGAGATAGAGAACTCATCAAAATACAAAATTTTTAGGGGACCTTCTCGGTATGAAAAAAATCATGTCCATGTGGTATTTTGGCCTTGATCAATTTCATTAGTGTATTTATCAAATGTGTATCTAGACTGACTAATCTATTTCTTCATGATATTTGAGACGGTCTAGCTCTTCAAAACTTATTTTTTCCATATTTTGATCATTTATTGATCAAGAACTTTTCTCAAATTTTCTATCTAGGTATAAGATTTATATGTGGGCCAAAATTGGCCAACATATTTGGTGACTCATAGGGAAGCATTCCTGCTATATTTGAGAACCCAGACTAGTTGCCTTGTCTAATCCATTGGGCATGGACTCATAAGTCTTTGCTCTTAATGACATGAAAGGATGCAAGGTAGACCCTCTAGATAATTTTATCTTGAAGTAATAGGAATAATAAGAAATAAAATAAATAAAGTGCCCAAGGCACTTTGGAAAAGGAAAAACACAATAAGAAAAGAATGTGCACAAGGCACTTAGAGGAAAATTAGAAAACTATTATAATATGTACAGGGCTATAAATTATAATTATCTTCCTCATAGATCAAATGGAAAAGATTTAACATCACTCACTTATGGTGGACTAGAATAGAAAACACCTTACTTTTGAGAGTTCATGATAGGTGAGCTAAGATGCCTAATTGTTGATTATTTTGACATGCTCTTAAGAGGATGAAATAGGACAAAAATGTCTCTAATGTAGACATATTGGTTCATTTCTTCAATGCTTTTTACAAAATGGACTATAAGAGTAACTGTAACCTCCTCATCTGATGGCTCATTTGAACATGAAGGTTGACTGTCTGTGCTTATGCAAAAAATCTCTAAGTCATCCTAAAAGGTAGCTTCTTCTTGGTCACATAGGACAATGACAACTTCAACACCATCCTTGCTTTGATTAGTTTGAAAGGAGACATATGATATCTCATCAACCCATCTAAGGTTTAAAATTTCATGTTCTTATGGCTCTAGATATGACCATTCTCCTTCATTATTGAAGACATTAGTACTTCCTTCAATAAACAATTCATCTTGAGACTAGTTAAATTATTCAACTTGATTTTCAAGTTCATTTTCATGCTTTGAAAGAGGCATAGGTTGGTTGAGAGCCTATTTTTAGTCTATTAAGTCATGGTACAACTATTGCCATATTTCATCTTGATCCTCCTTTTTCTTTATTTCTTCCTCATATTCATCCTTACCCATACCAAATGGAAGTTTTTGGAACAAATCAAGATCCCCTTTACTCCCAACTAAATCCTAAATACACCTCTATTCAAATATGAAGGCATCAATACTGCATTCAGGTTCTAATTCATCAGTGTCAAAGCATACCATAATAGCTAGTCCAAACCTGATTTATCCTCTTCTGAATAGAGTGGGCTATCTATCATGATCTCTTCATCATAGACACATGTGTTTTCTTATTTAATTTTACATATGATTACAAGCTCCTCCTCTATTATTTTCCAAATAAGCTGTTTATCCAAGAGGGAGATGGTGAAAGGGTAAAGAAGTTCACCTTGATTGCACCTTAGGAGAGTATCCTTCTAGATAGGGACTTTGAAGGATCTCTTTGGTGGCTCTTGTGGAAGGGAGATAGAGTCATGGAAATTTTGTATAGCAATATCATTGAGCTAAGCTAACACCTCTTTTTATTGAACTAGTTCTTAGACTACCTCAGCTAACACTTCCTCTCTCTTCTTTGTGCCCTCAATTGATTTCCATGAGGGGAAATCATAAGGCTTGGCCACCTTCTCCTTTTTATAAATGGGTGTGGGAGAGGGTGGTTTTACAAGAGAGGGTATGACACAGTCAGGGTCATTGGCATAGGAAAAAATCCAAGATGGGATGGCTTCATGTTCCTCAACTAAATGGTTTTTAGTGACTTATTTGGCTCTTATTGAGGATGAGACTTGACAAGGTTGACTAGGGGTTAGGTTTAAGCATAAACAAGAGTAAGAGAGGGAAATTGGGTTTTAGGGTTGGATGTTCTCATTCCTAAGAGCAACTGATAGTTATTTTATTTTCTATCTTAGTCTTACCTAATTAGGAAATTCTTCCTGAAACCTCAACTCTTGCTCCTAAACATAAGCTTAGTGTTCAAGATTCTATTGTTGCCTATAATAATCTTCTTCCATATCAACCTCTCTTAATTATTTTTTCAAATCAAGCCATATCTCCCTAAGGATATTTTTTGGTTGACTAGAGAGAGGAAAATTATGATAATGCTGATGCATTGAATCTTGAGGGCCACTTGGGGTGAAGCCATGAACATTGCTAATTTGATATGAAGGATAAAGAATGAAAGAACATGCATTTTGATCAAATGGGGGGATGATACATACCAAATATTAGTGATTAAGCACCTAGGCTACTTATACTAGCTAATGTTCATAGTGGAGTCACCATTGGTGTTTGAAATGTGCCTCCAAAGGCTAATTTCACTGAAAGGTAACACCAAAAACCTTTCAATAAGATGTAAAATGTAGTAAAGTCCCACTAGGCATGCTAAAAACTATCATGATGTGAGAATACAACCTTGTGGAGGATTTATTCAAGCTCTTCCACTCCTAGTCATAATATGGGAATAACCCTAGGCTGTGGGTATCCTATAATAGAGTTTAACCTCTAGAGAAGGCTGACTTCCTTTTGATGGATCACCTAAACTAATGGTTCTACTTGAAAAAGGGTTAGAGAGGGGGAAAGGTCTCCTAAAAAAGTTAACTAGGTGATGCACTAAATAAAAATGGAAGATTCCCATAAGTTTGAACCCATACTAGATCAACATAAGACAATGCTAGCTCACACAACCTCATAGACCAACTGATTGCATAAGTGTTTTATAGACTAGATTTAGGAAGCAATGAATGGAAAAAATGAGGGATTATAAGACCCACATCAAGCCTACATTAATGGTATAAAGAATATGAATCTAGACCTACAAAAAAATTGAAAACACCTTAGAAGAGTCAAAGAAGGAGGATAATGGATATGGAAGAATCTCCTTAACAAGGTCATCATGCACAACTCACTAAACACTAATCCAAGGTAAGATTTAGGTAAAGAAAGTCTTTTATTAAATCAAGAAGTAGTTCTTACAAATTATTGATAGGGTTTAGCCTAATCAAGATGAACATATTTTGTAATATCTTAGAAAGTCCCCTACTCTTCAAGATCAAAGATTCTTTGTGAGAGTCTAGAATTTGAGAAGAGCTTACAATGTGGAAGAAAAAATGAGATATAGGAGAAAGGGGAGATAGAGGGATCATGCCATTTGAGATCATTAAATGAGCTACCACCATATTTAAATAAATGATCCACCATATTTTGATAGGATCAAGGTTAATATATCATAGACAAAATAGCCTTCATTTTCTCCAATAGTTTTCAAACTCTTCTCATTAGTCGAGAAATACACTAGAAGACAAGAATATATTTTGAAGATGATGGGTCATGATCTTACCAAGAAAGGAAAATCCTTAAAGGCTCTAAGAAGAATTAAATGCTCTACTATACTCTCCAATCCCTAAATTATTATTTTTTGATCTTATACACCATCTCCTACTTGATTTCATTATAAGTACAAAGTCTTCATACCCATGGACTTGACAGAGCCATGATCATGTCTACTTTTAGCAACTGCAGGTACCTATTTGTCAAAGATGTGGCCATTTTGGAAGATAAGACAATTTTCCATATCTTATTTATATCTACACATACTCCATCTTGAATATAATTTTACTATAGATTGAAAACCAATCTCATTTATTGGTTTTCCTATAACTATCATGTCAATGAAAAGCCTACAAGCTACATAGTCTCACTCTTGAACTCTATTAGGTATAAATAGACATATTCTACTTCTAAACTTTAATGACAATATAGTTTTGAAACATTTATTCTTGGTATGACCTAAATATTATTTGACCTCAATTTAAATTCTCCTAGATTTAACTTTTAATCTTGGCCATTTATCTTGATCCAGGCTTCTCAAAATCATGCCATCTATCAACTCCTCATTCATTCTGTGGGCCCTACAGTTAGTCCTGGCTAGTTCTTGTGTTTTTACAACATGGAAGTCTCACATTCATCCTGATCTTGGTTGATCCTTTGACCTTATGCATGACATTGATCTATTTTATCATATTTTGAATGCATATCATTGCTTTACTTCATAGTTATCATATTCATGACACTTGGTAACTATGCATTTATCTTCAAGATTCACTAACTTGTTAAGCTTTTGCTCACTGTTGATCTACTTTGGTATGATGGATGAAGTCTATTGATCTACTGGGACCTATTATCTTCATTAATTACTTATGCATCATTAGATATCAATTTGAAATTTGTGATCTTGACACTTGTCATATTTATGTTCAACCTTAGGAATATTTAAATTTAAACAATTATTTCATGAGGCCTAAATTTGATGTCTATGCATACATCCCACTCTAAAAGTTCAACTTTGTAAGCTTATATCTTGAGATAGAGAACTCATCAAGATACAAAATCTGTAGGGGATCTTCTCGACATGAAAACCATCATGTCCATGTGGTATTTTGTCCTTGACCAATTTTCTAGGTGTATTTATCAAATGTGTAACTAGACTAACCATTCCATTTCATCATGATGTTTGAGATGGTCTAGCTCTTTAAAGCTTAATTTTTCCATATTTTGATCATTTATGGGTCAAAAACTCTGATCCACTTCTCTATCCAGATAGAAGCTTGGTATGTGGGCCAAAATTGGCCAATAGTAACTTCTAGTTTCTACTTTTCCTCACCTCAAAAGGGGGGCATATTAGTGGGGGGATGCCATAGAGGTATGGATTCCATATTTTTCATAGTTAACTAGATTCAAATTACAGTGGGGGCATGTTATGGAAACATGTTATCCACACTTACACCAATTTTTAGTTTCAACTTATAATGGTGACATGTTTTGGAAGTATGTTCTCCATACACAATTTTCAAATTGGCTAAATTGGCTAAATTGCACAATTATATGATTCAAATACACATTTGTGGTAGAATTATATAGATTGGTACCATTTTTATACATAGTTTAAGCATGAGACATATCTAAGGTGCATATGATATGAAATGTGCACCTAAAATTACAAAATCAAATCATTTTTGAATTTCAAAACATTTCTATGGACTATCATCACACACAAGGTTGCATTTTTATAGACTACACTGAGCCAATCTACTATAGTAGTTGGTTTGATTTTGGTATGGTTGAGGTGATTAAATCACTCAATCTTAACAAGTTTATAGGTTGTAATTTATTGCATCATCTAACCTCACTAGATATGTAGTGTGATTTGACTTGGTTCAATTATGCTCACTAGGTCAAAAGTATGATTGGGTTACATGGTTGAGCTAACTCAACTTCTAGGTGAAAACTCACATTTTATAAAAAATTGGGGTCATGTTTCCTCTAATATCTCTATATTTTTATAGATATTTACACTTTCTAGATTTTATATTAGTCCTACTATTAGCTCTAATGATTCATAATAATAAATCTTTTGAAATCAAATTGTCAAAATGAAAGGCAATTGCATCGATACATAGGTGTACTCTTAAACCTTGCTCTCTTTCAATTTCAATCATTTCAATGATTTCAAATTCATATTATATGCACTCATTATATATTGTAACATGTTACTGGTTGTAGGTTAGTCACCAATAAAACACTTGAGTTGGGATCAAGCAAAGACAAAGTGTGTTATACATACCTAGGTACACATTTATTTTTCTTTAAACTAGTACTTTCATTGCTAGATTAAAGGGAGAAATGTAGAAACTATTTTAAAATTATATATCACCTCAGTCTTGTACACTTGGAAAATACATATAATGGACACAACTTAAACTTATAGACCCTTCTTACTACTAAAAAGATTGCATACACTATCTCTTTATGCTAAATTACTTATCTCTTAGTTAAACCAATGTTATTATAATGACTAAAACCTTATATCATTCTAAAAATGTTATAAATATACTTATATTTTATCTCTAAAATTTCTAAACCTATACTTGTTTTCTAACTGCCTGGACACTTGTGTTTGAGTCAGATGCCTATGTTGACACAAGTGTCCTTTCCCAATGTAAGTGTCAAGTAAGCTAAGTCCTTAAATTTTTAAATGAAATGTATACTTATGGTCAGCCAAAGTGTTTTAATGTGAGATATTATCCAAAGGGATTTGTATAAATACAAGATCAACCCTCATTCATTATTCACCTAACAACTTATTACCTCTCACAATGTAATTTACCAAAGGAAATCAATCAAACACTAAAGTGAGAAAAGATTAAATATTTTATCCTATTTTCATACCAGTCATAGGGACATCACATCTACATTTATGAAGTATTGAAGGAGCATTCCATGGACCTTATTTTCTAAATTACAAAATATGTCACTCTATGTACTTACTTATCACACATCGCATCCTTATGCACTCCCAATCTAACACATAGGGGATAAATATATAAGTATAAGGCCCTTTTTGGAGTATTTTCTATATAGGTAGTGCTAATTGATATAGGGGTCTTTGGGGTATCTCAATACTATGTTTCCACTAACCCATTTTTCCCATAGCCAATGTGAAAATGAAGAACTAGGTTTTTATCATTCAACAAGGAGGGACAATCCATGACCCATATATAAGTGCACCAAAGTGAAGGTGACAAAAAAAATAGAATCAAATATATTTCATTATGTATTCCATATAGTTTTAGTATGCATTCCATACTATACACTTGCATGTAAGTCAGATAGAAGTATTGATGTAACTATTGAGTATTGTCATTGATGTTAAAACTGTATCTTGTGAAGGTTGATGTCAAAGGAGACTAAGGTTGATGTAGAGTGTTATCATGGAAGGATGTTATCATGAGAGATATTTTGAAGTAAAGAGATAATTTGAAGGCAACTAATGTATTATGGTTGTATGAAGGTGTTGACCAATTTTGACTTTTAGGTCAAAATTTGGCACCCCTAGTAAAAAAATTCTCTTTTAGGAATTTAAAAGGCTGAAATATGTTTTTATAAGGTGTTTAATAGGTCAATTAATGTTAATTGATGTTGTAATAGCTTTGGTTAAGTGTTCTCTGGGTCCATTCATCATTTTTAGTCATTTTAAGGGGTCTAAATGGTGCATTTAATGATTTGTACAAGTTTATTGGGATTAGTGCAAGTTAAAAATGACAATTTCATCCCTAATGTGTCCTTATAAGTCTTTAGGAAGATGAAATAACTAAATAAATAGTAATTTGTTTAGAAAAGGGCAATTTTCTTGATTGAAGAGTGAAAAAAGGACACTTATACAGATCCTTGAGAAGTGTGCCACTTGGAAAACATGGTGGTATGACTCTTCACCTCCAAACAGTTCATATAAATATTTGGTTTTCATTTTTTTCACATAAAATTTCATCTGCAACTCATTTTTATCCCATTTCCTCTTGGCATATAAAGAAGAGGCAACTTCCAACAACTCGTACGAGATGTATAGTTTGAGTCATGAAGAGTGATTTAATAGGTGGATATTAATTAGATTCTTATTAAAATCCATAGTAATAACTTGAGATTTGGTGCTTCCTACTTCATGAACCATCAGTTTGATCCCAGACAGCTTCTTGTCCCTATTCAACCAAGAAGGGGTATTTTTTTAATCTATTTTAAGTTATCTTGCTTTGAATTTATGTGTGTGAGTGATTAAATGACCTCCAATTTACTATAAAGATGTTTACATGCTCCTTATTTCTTGAATAATTGATTAGTTTGGGAAAGCCTCTTCCAAGCTTGTAAAAGGCTTGAATTTGCACTAAAAGTCACTTCACCTACTTTGAAAACATTGCCTTCACATTAATAGGAGTTTTTTTATATGTTTTAGGGATGATACATACATTTTTAATGAATATAAGAGTTAACATCTTGTTTTGGGGTGCTTGGATAGTTTTTCCTTGCATTTTCTTACTTCATCATGACCTCCTTGCATAACATAGTCATAAATCTCCACCTAAAAGAGTATAATGACATCATCAATGAGATGTGAAGGTTATGACATGGTATTTCAAGCTTTGGAAACATATTTAATGCATGAAAGTGTTAGAAAAGGGCACTTAGATGCTATAACTAGCATGTTTGAGGAGTGATGTCAGTCTCCCTATGTAAAGGGAATGCCATCCATAGCTAAGGCCACAAATGGCTCTTATGGAGATGATTATTATGTGTGATCAATGCAATTTGAAGCCCATTGATATGAAAAATACAAAATAGACCTATTAAGGAGCTTGTTTTACAAATGGAAGATGTTTGAACAACATTTTAAGTATTGAAAGGTGATCAGGCCTGCTTGCCCTAAAATAATCAAATAAAAGCCTGTAGGGTTTTTGTGGACTCTTCAAAATGGACTTGTAAGAGTATTTGAGTCCTAATATTTTTTGGGGGTGTTGTACCTATACCAAAAAAATACTCTTCAAAGTTTTAAGGAGAAAAAAATAAGTGGAAAGTGGATTGTGAACCCCTCAAAGTTGCCAAAAGATCACTAAAGGTAGACAATTCTATCTATAAGATTCCTGATGAATAATTTCCCTAAAAGACACTTGAATAGTCTTAGACCTATGTTTGCAAGAGGGAACACTTAAATTCAACTTAAAAACCAACCTTGAGTGAAGAGAAATAATTCAAAGGTGAAGTTGATGTTCTGAGGTCTCCCACACTATCCCATCTATACATGCCTGGAGATGACTATCACAGTCAAGGTAGTGAACTAGTAAGATAAGGTTTTGATATTGTTTTATGTTTAAAAAGTGATTTAATGAATACTAATGTTTTTTTATCACAATATCTTCATGAGATGGTAAAAAACCTTCCAAACAAGCCCTAAATACCCTAAAGCAACCTTCAGGCAGGGCTTAGAAGTTCTATCCTACTCTTATGAGCTAAATAAACTTAGTATTACATTTGAGGAAGTATGTGAGAGGTTTTTAGGTTAGAAAAAAATAATGAAGACTATGTGACATAAGGGTGTGAATATTAAGTTTATCTATCCTAGTCCTATGAGCTAAATAAACTCAGTCTTACATTTGAGGAAGTATGTGAGAGGTTGGGATGTTAGAAAAAAATAATGAAGACTATGTGAAATAAGGGTGTGAATATTATCATCAAAAACACAACTTAAAAAAACCCTAATGCATGTATTGAAGGTGACTTAGTCACCTATAATAAGCAATAGGGTAGTCTCAGTTTAGTGCTCCAAAGGGCCTTGAAAGTGTTTGTGGGAAATGTTATGATAATATGATGTTTGAAACATTATATAATGATATTTAAAAGGTAAATTAATTCCCTAAAGTTATTCCTAAGGCATAAATGAAATAAAATCACAAAAGCATAATCCTCATCCCTCTAACCCTATAGGCAATTTCTTAGAAAACTTAGTCTTGAATTTTGAATTAGTTGGAGGGACATCTCTAAGAATTAGGAGCTCAAACTTGGTGGAGGTCATTCTCATGACCTAGGTTACCATCTAAAATATTTGGTTTTTTGAGATGAATAAGGTAATTTCCCCTATTTTGTCTCAGACAGGGGTCATGTTTCCCTTACATAGACCTTGTATAATTGGGAAAAATGGTCAAAACCACACATTAAAAGTGAAGGAAAGTTTCCAATAAGGTTTGGTGAGTTAAATAAATTATATTACCATCATTAAAGCTTTATTTTAGGGTTGAAAACCATAAAATATGTTTGGAGCTACTAGGTTTACAACTGTAGCTACTTATGCAAGTAAGGGGTCTAATGCCAAATAGAGGGTCATTCTTAGTTCTAGCTATTGGGAAGTACTATAATGTATTTTTAGATGTGTGTAAAAGAATATTTGATTTGTATGAGATATATAAGGAAATAAAACATCAAGAGAGATTTGTTTTTAAACACAAGGTTACAGGTATACTCCTTGCACAAGGTTTAGGCCTAATCCTAAAGAGGAATCATTCCTATTTATAGTTATTAATGAGATATCCTAGAAATTTTAGGAGATGAATGGGATATATATATATATATATATATATATATATATATAGGTGATACAACTCTTAGTTGGGAAAGGTACTTCCCCAGAAGTCATTTTAGACCTAAAAGGTGCTCAAACCCTTGTAAGAGGCAAAAAATGGCTTTAATGACCAGTTTGAATTGCTCACATATTTCATAATCATTTGAATGGAACCTTGAGACAATTTTACATGTTAAGGAGGGTCATTAAGGATATATTAGTGTAATTTTTCAAGGGTTTAGACGTTTTACCTTTATGAATAAAGGTTAAGAGTCCATGTCACTTAAAACCCTTGTAAAACCCTCACAAGGACCCGATTGGAGAGATAGAGAATTTTGAGAATATAAATAAAATGGAATGGACATGAAAACACTTTGAATTTTTATAGAACTATAATAATATCTCACACATGTACTTTATTTGTACACAATTATACAAAACAAGGGAAAACTAGGCTCATTTTGGCCATTTTAAGTGGTGTGTAAGCTATGGGAGGAGTTAGAGGATGAAAAAAGATTTGGGAGGAAGATTTACACTTTATATAAATATAAAAATTAACCTAATCTCATGAATAATATTATAAGTTTCCTAATTAGACTCTCACTTTCAGCCAGTCTAGTGAGCCAGAATAGTGAACACTTTAGAAAGTGGTGTAAAGCAATTAAGGAGACATTTTAAAGGATTTTTATTGAAACTAATGGTATGGGATAATTTTAAAATTTTAATTCCATATTTTTTATGTATCATTTATGAGAATTTTAGAGTTTTGGATTCCAAGTGGAGAAGGTGTATGGAAAGGAGCCTTTTGCGAATTGTCAGTGATGATTTTGCATGTCCACAAGAATAGCGATAGTCAAGGACAAATAAAATGAATGTGGGGGATTTTTTTAAACCCATATTAATTATAAAAACCATAATAAATAACCATATATATGGATAGGGGATATATTGGAAGGCAACTCAGGTGGGCAGTTTCTTATGCCAAAATGGCAATTTTGTGCCACTTTTCACTATCTTTATGACTTGTTTTGGACAAGTATACACTATTAAATATAATATATTGATCCAATTATCTTAAAATTCAATTTTAACTGATTATATTATATGTACACATGCCCAAGTGAATCTTGGACTTCCCTTTTCTCTACCTTTTATAAATTATGGCCATTTTGGCATTGTTTGTATCTCTCTACTTTGGTATGGTGAATACCTACCATAATTTTACCTTGAATAAATAAATATAAGTGTTTTACCTTATTAGAATATTGCATTAAATTTACATTCTTGGTATTAGTCTTATGCAAGTACAATTTCCATTTACTTTTACATGTTGATTCCATTAGTATCTAGTGTATTATGATTTCCTTCTTACAAGTAAATAAGAAGTGTCTAAAGAGAATGAAGGTGTAAGTGAGTAGGATACTAAATATAGTGTCTTATAATTCTTATTGTTTAGTTAATCCTATCCCATGTCATCCTCAAGACCCCATGTTGAAGCATTGATGTGAGAGGATAAATTGATGTTGAATGAAGTGTATGTGCTACTTGTCCTTAGTTTCAAGTGTATGTTGAAGGTATGAGTATAGAATTTTTTTTTTTTGCATCACCTATAATATAATAGGTTTACTTTCAGTTGTTATAAACCTTTTCATCCCCCCTAAGTTATTAGTAGTATGAACATGAGCTTAAATGATGCACCAAGGGGAGCTAGCCCCTAATCTAGAGATAATCCACCCCAAAATAAGGATACCCACAGCCCTAGGGTGGTTCCATTTTTACACTTTAAAAAGGATAATATTTTACCATCTCCTCATTGGGTGCATTCAAGTGACAATAGAAGGTACATGTCATTGATGTCAAAGTGCATAAGAAGCCTAGTCATGAGCCTAGTCATGACATGAAGAGGTATGTGCATGAAAATGAATGAACATAGGCATGTGAAGGTTGTATTTAAATATTTTATCATGTATGTGAGGCATTTAATCATTCATGATAGTTTCAAGGTGAGCTTATAAGTGTATAAACTTCAACATAAGTCTGCACCAAGACCTCTTTTAGACCCTATGTGGCCTAATGAGGTATGAAGATTAGATTTAAAGGTAATTATGCACATGTGATCATGGAAATATGTGAGATAAGATGTTTTAGGCATGTTACAAAAGTTTGAGGTCATGGTTTGAATGACATTGCATGAATCAGTGTTTTAGGGCTTCTCAAGTTCACATAATGAGGTCTTAAGACCTAAGAAGAACTTTTAGATGTTTTTTGGCATGTGTAACCTCTACATAGGAATATAATATATTAAGGAGAGAAAAGGAAGGGTCATATATAATATCTCTATACATTGGTTTTGGATTCAAGTGGCAATCCTTTATGAACAATCATTAACTCCAAAACCTATGTTAAACCTCGCTAAAACCATAATAAGGACCCAATGTGAAATATATTTTACAAATAATCTCATAATGGTTTTAAATTTATATAAAATATATTGGATAATGTACTCAACTCTCCCAGGTACCTCTAGGTGGTGGTGGTTAGTTAGATGAGAGAGAAAATGCATAGATTTAGGCTTATCTGACAAGAAGTTGTAGCTTTCAAAATTTATATTTTTCAAGAAGAAAAAATGGATGGAAAAAGAAGATAAAGAATCATAATACATGAAAATTATGGTTTATGGATAGGTTCCACCCTTAAAATGTGTTAAATTGGTCATCCAAGTAAGCTAATCGCAGACAAATCTAATGGTGTAGATAATGCAAAATCTAGGCATAGATGAGAAGATGGATTTGAGGGTTTAAGCATGTAAAATTGATGAAACAAAGTGTATGAAGAGTTTATTTATTAATTTTAATTCATGTTCACTCTTTTAATAATTTTTTAAAGTAGTGTATGTAGTGAAAGAGTTGCTCACAAAATGCCCTGTCTGGTTCAGATAAAAATATGTGATATAAGGTCAAAAAATTGGTTTGCAAGACCAAGATTTTCTATTGGACCATATGAATTATATATGTAAATATTCTCTATATGTATCATAAGATAATTTACATGAATTAGGAGTCATGAAAATTTTCTACATAGGAGTTGGAGGTCTAATTCACCATGACTAATTTTTGAGGTAAATTAGCAATTTTGAGTAAGTTGTAGAGATGTTCTTGAGCCTTTATATCCTAAGTGAAAATGTTCTAATAATTTGGTAATGACCATGAGGTCATGGATAACCTATCTAAATGTTTAATTTTTCATATTTCAATATCTTAAGGGTGTTTAAGCTTCATTTTTTCAAGATAAACTTTTGAGGTACACATGCCTAATAGGGCAGTTTGTCCTAAAAGAGCTTTCATGATATGAGCAAAGGATATAGGTATAATAAATCATGGAGGAGGTTATAAGAGTTCATTATTTAAGTATTTTAATGGTTTTTAGTTGTTGGATAAAGTCATATGGGGCTAAAAAGATGAATATTTGGCATTAAGAGGATAGACCTAATGCAATTAGGTCTCTATAAGGCCTAAAAGAGGAGTAAGGCCTCATTGAGTTGTTTTAGACCATAAGGGGATCAAATTTAATTTTAATCATGTTCATAATATGTTCTAATACCTGTTATATGTTTGAAATAAGAATTTTAAGGTGTGTGGCTGACCAATTGGTGTATGACCATGAGAAATGTATATGTATAAGGTAGTTTAGGCCTATTTAATGTATACAACATAAGTGAATAAAATATTGCATGGTTGAGTAGAAGGAGGTCTTGAAATGAGACCATAATAGTAGAGTAAATGTGTGGTGGTCAAAATACATGAGGTGGCTAAGTTGGTGCTGAGTCACTTAGGGAGTTGGTATTTCCTTGCAAGTAGGTGCTTGTTAAAGCCTAATCAAGTGGGAACTTTACTTCATTAGGATTGGTGCTCCAAGTTGAGATGGTGATCAACATAATTTAGTCTTTTTTTTATAGGAATATAGTCCATTTTCAGAGATCACAATGGGTTTTCTTCCCCTTGAGGGTTTCCCACTCATATATGTATTTTCTTATGTTATGCTCATGTGAGTGGTTCTTTATGCATTGCTATAACATTGTATTGATTTCATGGTTCAAGGAATGTTAAAGTATAATTTAATGAAATTTTTTAAACATTAATTCATCCCCCCTTCATTATTGTTATTCCAATAATTGGTATTAGATCTTGGTCTTTTGAAGTAGTCCTAACAGCTTAAAGGAGATCCTAGAAGCACAAGCAAGTATAGTCATCAAGTACAAAGAGGTTTCTAAAAAAATAAGGATCCTCTCTTTGGTGAGACTAACTATGAATTTTGGAGCATCAAAATGAAGGCCTATCTAATGTCCTTGGGCTATGCCATATGGAAATATATTTTTGATGGATTCACTCCACCAACTGATACAATAGACAAGGTAAGTAAGAACAACTCTAAAATAATGAATGCCATTCTGTGTGGTCTTTCAGAGGTATAATTTGTAAAGGTCATGCATTGTGATAAAACCAAATAAATTTTGGAAATTTTGAAAATCTTCTATGAAGGAGACACTAAAGTCAAGTTGGAAAGTTACATGCCCACCAAAGGCAGTTTGAAAGTTTGAGAATGAAGGAGGATGAAAACATTGCATCTTATCTGTTAAGAGTAGATGAAGTGTTAAATGTCATTAGAGGACTAGGAGAGAAGTTGGATGAGTCAACATTAGTACAAAAGGTACTAATATACTTGACATCTAAGTTTGATTCAAAAGTGTGTACTATAGAGGAGATCAAAGATATTAACATATTACAGATGGATGAGCTTCATGACATCTTGATTGCCTATGAAATGAGAATAAGTTATGAAAGACCTTAAAATAATGAAGATAAATTCAAAGTTGATAAAAATACACAAGGTAAAAAGACCAAAGATGATGTTGGCATAGACATTGATGATGAAAATAAAGAATCCATGCTTATCAAAAAACTAAGGAAAGGATTAGGTAAGTATAAGGGAAAGTTATCATTCAAGTGTTTTAACTATGGTAAGATTGGTCACTTTACATCTAAATGTCCTAACAAGGATAAGAATGAGCATGATGGAGATCATGATGAACATCATGAAGATGATAATAAGGTCTATAATCCTGACAAGAGAAAAAAGGGTTTTAAGTATGAAGGCAATAAAGGGTCATTCCATAAAAAGATAAGTTTTTATATCAATGAAAATAACTCCTCTAATGCAAGTGACACAAGTACATATGATATTGATGATGATAGTAATGATTATAATAGAAATGAAACCTTATTCATGGATATAGAAATAGATAATGAGGGGTGTTTAAAAGGGAAAAATCTTATAGATGATGAAGAAAAAGTTGAAGTAAATTTTGAGGTAGAATTAGATAAGGCAATAGTCAAATTGAAGACACATCATAATTTTGAAAAGAGAACTAAAGTCTTTGGTGATATATGGAATAGTCAGAGGTCTCCACATGATAAGATAGGTCTTGGATTCAAAGAAGAACAAAATAAAAATAAAGAGAGTCAACCCTTAAAGGATAATAAACTATCAAGAAGTGATAGAGTAAAGACCTATGCAAAAAATCTCAAATTTGAGACTAACATTAGTCATCAACAAGTCAAGAAGAATGTGACTCCTTTAAGAGAAAACAAAGGTAGAGGTGCATCATTCAATATCAGATAGACAAGGTATGTGAATATTTTTAAAGGTTACTATTTATCATGAAATCAATATGGACATAGAGTTATGGATTGTAGACATTATGCTAGAATCAATTCATCATGGATGAATAGGGTGAATGTCCATTTCAACAATAAAAGAAAAATTCTATGATATAATTGTGATAAAATAAGACATATTGCAAGTTATTTCAAGATAAAGCATACGAGGAAGATTAGTCAAGATAAAAGTCTATATGGTCATACCACTAAGAAGTGGATCAAGAAGTTAGACCTTGTGGATAAGGTAAAGGAGGAATAAAAGACTAAAGGAGAAGAATTTATGCTAATTCAGACTACCTTTCACATTCAATATAAAGGCATGAAATGGTATATAGATATTGGTTTCTCAAGTAACATGATAGGGGACAAGAGTAAGTTCATCTCATTGAATAAAAATGTTGTAGAAACATTGAGGTTTGGAGATAACACTACCAATATAGTTGGCAAGGGTATTTTGAGTTAAGACAATGGGAAGACTAAGATAGAGAATGTGTTATATGTGGAAGGTTTGAAACATAACCTGATTAGTGTAATTCAAATGTGTAACCAATGACACACACTAACATTTCATAATAAAGGGTGTGATATAAGGAGAGCCAAATTAAGAAGGCTAATTGCCAATGCTAAGAGGACTGAGAAAAATCTATATGTCTTGAATGAAATCAAAGAGAGATGCTTTATGATAATGATGGATGAAAGTTATCTATGACATAGAAGGTTAGGCCACCTAAGCTTTGAAAATATAGTCAAGATAAGATCTAATAAGTCTATGAATAACATGCTTGAAATTACCAAACCTACAAACACACTTTGCCAGACATGTCAACATGGTAAGTAGACTAGAAGAAGGTTCAAGTCCAAGGAATAATCTACTAAAATATCTTTGGAGTTAATACACATTGATATCTATGGGACTACAAGAATCCAAAGTGTTCAAGGAGATAGATACTTCATGTTAATTATATATGACTACACAAGAATGACTTAGGTAACATTCTTCAAATAAAAGTTAGAAGCTATTGACAAGTTCAAGGCATTCAAGGCTCTTGTTAGGAATGAGAAAAATGGAAAGATCAAATGCTTCAGATATAATAGAGGAGAAGAGTTTTGGTCCAATTAATTTTATGACTTTTATGGGGTCCATGGGATAAGGAGATAGTTCTTAGCATCTAGGACACCTCAATAGAATGGGGTAGTAGAGGGAAATAATAGGATAGTTCAAGAGATGGAAAGAACTATGCTAAATGAGTCAAGGTTTGATGATGGATACTAGAGAGAGGTAGTGAGAACTAAAATATACATTTTTAATAAAGGATAGATAAGGAATAATGGTAATAAAACTCCTTATGATCTATGGAAAGGTATATTTGCTAATGTGAAACACTTTAGAGTGTTTGAAAGCAAATGCCTCATCAAAAGAGATGATGAAGACTTAGGTAAGTTTTATTCTAGGTTTAATGAAGGTATATTCTTAGGATACTCATCAGTGAGCTCAACTTATAGATTCTATAATAAGAGGTTTTATAATATAGTAGAAATCACTAATGTGAATATTGATGAGACAAGTTATAAGAAGTCACACTCACTGTCAAAGGATACATAAAAGAATATAGACATCAAGAATGAAGAGAAAACAATAGATATTAATGCTAAAGAAGAAGAATTTGAGGAAAGACAAGATTTAAAAGGTACTTCAAGATATATTTAGAGAGACCATCTTGAAGAAAAAATCATTAGCAATAAGGATGCAGGTATGCAAATAAGGAAAAAGATTGGTAAGTAACGTAAATCAAGAGAATGTTTTTGTATTTTCTAATATTTAACCTAAAAACCTTGTAGAGGTAAGCAAAGACAAGTTTTGGATAGGTGCTATGAATGAGGAGTTATACCAAATAGAAAAGAATGAGACTTGGGAACTAGTTCCTAGGTTCAAAGATAAGAATGTCATTGACACTAAATGGGTGTTTAAGAACAAGTTGAATGAAGATGGATAAGTCACTAGGAATAAGGATATATTGGTATGTAATGGGTATGCACAAGTTGAAGGGGTATATTTTGAGGACACATTTTCTCTAGTAGTAATATTCGAGGCTATCATACTATTTCTAGCATATGCAGGATTCAAAGGATTCAAGGTATATAAGATGGATGTCAAATCTGATTTTTTGAATGGGAACTCAGAAGAGGAGGTATACATAGAGAAACCTAAGGGTTTTTTACTATTAAGTAACAAGGACTACGTTTATATATTGAAAAAGGCTCTTTATGGTCTAAAATAAGCTCCTAGAGCTTGGTACACTAGACTAGATAGGTATCTATTGGACCATGGATTCAAAATAAGAGTTACACATATTAATTTGAACATAAAGACAAAAGATGACTATCAGTTGATAGTAGTTATCTATGTGGATGACATCATATTTTGTGGACACAATGAGAATATGACTAAGGCTTTTGTAGATGTGATGAAGAAAGAGTTTGAGGTGTCCATGCTGGAAGAGCTATAATTCTTTCTTGGGCTACAAATCAATAAATCAAAAGGAGGTATATTTATCTCACAAGATACTTACATAAGAGAGATGTTGAATAAATTTGAGATGGAAGATTGTAAGGTAGTTAGCACACCTATTATTATAGGATGTAAGTTAAGCAAAGAGGATGGATCTATAAAGGTGAATCAAACATCATATAGGTCAATGATTGGAATTTTGTTATACACTACTGCCTATAGGCATACCATCATTCAAGCAGTAAGCCTTGTGGGAAGATTTCAAGTAGACTAAAGGAAAATCATTTGTAAGTATTCAAAATTATACTTAGGTATCTCAAAGGGACTATAGAGTTTAGGTTGTGATATCTAAGGAGTAAGGAGTGTAACTTGATAGCCTATACAAATGAAAACTAGGCAAGAAGTCTAAATGATAGGAAAAACACTAGTGGAGAAGATTTATTCTTAGGATAATGCCTAGTATCATGGGTAATCAAGAAGTAACCATCTATAGCATTATCCACTTGTGAGACTGAATACATTACAACATCTTTATGTTGCATTCAGTCCCTATGAATGAGATAAAACTTAAAAGACTACAAGGTGGAGTATGATAGTCCTAGCCCTTTCTATTATGATAATACTAGTGCCATAATCATTTTAAATAATCCTATCATGCACTCAATAACTAAAAACATTCCTATTAAGTATCATTTCTTAAGAGAGAAGGTAAGTGAAAAAAGTGTTAAAATTGAATATGTTTCTACAGAGGATTAGATTATAGACATTTTGAACAAGCCACTTCCAAAGGCAACATTGGAACATCTAAGATAGGAATTGGGTATAGTTCCTAAATCTATTAGTCATTAAGTAATTCAAGTGATTATAAGAAGCAAATTAGGTGGCTCATTATCTCTAAGAGCAAGTGAGTAGTGTTGAGAAGGTATGCATGGAGATAGGGGGAACATGTCTGTATGTTGCTTCATAAACTCATAATCTTGTGTGTTGAGTGTTTTAGTTTCAAGAGGTATGATCCAAGAAGTTATAGGCATCTATTTGTCATTTATGTTAAAGGGAGAAAGTTTAAAATGAGGATTAAATTATCTATTGGTAGAAGTTTCTGAGAGTGGTTTCCATTAATGACAAAGGGAAAGATTATTGAGTATTGTCATTGATGTTGAAAGTGTAGCTTATGGAGGTTGATGTAAGAGAAGACTAATATTGATGTAGAGTGTTGTCATGGAAGGATGTTGTAATGAGATATAATTTGAAGGCAAGAGATAATTTAAAGGGAATAGATAATTTGAAGGTAACTATTGTATTATGGTTACATGAAGGTATAGGTCATTGATGTCAAAGTGTATAAGAAGCCTAGTCATGACATGAAGAGGTATGTGAATGAAAATGAATGAACATAGGCATGTGAAGGTTTTATTTCACTATTTGAACATGTATTTAAGGCATTGAAACATTCATGAGAGTTTTAGGTTGAGCCTATAAGGGTAAGACCTTTAGTTCAAGTCTACACCTAGACCTTGCCTAGTCTAATGAGGTATGAAGATCAGATTTCAAGGAAAGTATGCACATGTGAGGAATAAAAGAGGTGAGATAAGTTGCTTTAGGAATTTTCACAAAGTTTTAGGTCATGGTTTGATAGACATTGCATGAATCAGTGTTTTAGGCCTTCTTGAGTTCACATAATGAGGTCTCAAGACCCAATAAACACTTTTAGATCTTTTTTGTCATGTGTAATATTTTAATGAGAATATAATATAAATAGGTGACATGGGGAAGGGTCCTAGGTAATATCTCTAGGCATTGGTTTTGGATTCAATTGGAAATTCTTTATGAACAATCATTTACACCAAAACCTATGTTAAACCTCCTTAAAACCCTAATAAGGATCTAATGTGAAAGATCTTGTTAAAATAAGATTATATTGGTTTCAAATAACTATAAAATTTATTATATCATGTAGTAAACTCTCCCAGGTACCTCTAGGTGGTGGTAGTTAGTTAGATGAGAGAGAAAATGCATAGATACAGTCTTATCTATCAAGAAGTTATTGTAGCTCTCCAAATTTGTATTGGTCAAGAAGAGAAAATAGATGGAAAAATAATATATATACTCATAATACATTCCCATTATGGTTTATATATAGGTTCCACCCTTAAAGTGTGCTAAATTGGTCATCCAAATAAGCCACTCATAGATAAACCCAATGGTGCATATATGCAAAACCCAGGTAGAGATGAGAAGATGGATTTGAGGATCTGAGCATGTTAGATTGATGAAAAAAAGTGAATGAAGAGTTAATTTATGAATTTTAAGTCATTTTAATGTTTTTAATAATTTTTTTAAGTCAGTGTATGTAGTGAAAAAGTTGCTCACAAAATGGCCTATTTGGTTCAAATAAGACTATGTGATATAAGGTTAAGAAATTGGTATGAAAAATGAATATTTCACATTATACCCTATGAATTTTATATATAAGGATATTATGGAGGTATCATAATATCATTTACATGCATAAAGAGTCATGATAAGTGTCTGCATAGGGTTTGGAGGTCTAATTCACCATGACTAGTTTTTGAGGTAAATTGGCAGTTCCAAGTGAGTAAGTTGTCGTGATGTTATTGAGCCTTTATCTCCTAAGTGAAAATGTTCCAAGAATTTTTTGATGACCCTAATGTCATGGAGAACCTATATACATGTTTTTTTGGTTATATTTTTGTAGCTTAAGGGCGTTTAAGCTTCATTTTTGCGAGACAAACATTTGAGGTACACATGCCTAATAGGGTAATTTGTCCTAAAAGAGATTTAATGATATGAAAGAAGGATAAAAGTATAATAAAGAATAGAGGAGGTCAGAAGATTTCATTTTTTAAGTGTTTTAATTTTTTTTTTGGGATAAATTCATATGGGGCCAATAAGATCAATATTTGGCATTAAGAGGACACACCTAATACAATTAGGTCTGCATGAGGCCTAAAAGAGGAGTAAGGCCTAATTGAGTTATTATAGACCAAAAGGGGATAAAATTTAATTTTATTCACATTCATAAGATTTTATAAGACTTTTTGTATGACCAAACTAAGAGGTTGAAGGTGTGTGGTTGACCAAGTGGTGTGTGACCATGAGAATTGTATATATACAAGGTAGTTTAGTCCTATTTGATGTATACAACATAAGTGAATAAAATATTGCATGGTTGAATAAAATGAGGTCTTGAAATGAGAGAATAATAATAGAGCATAGATGTGATGATAAAAATTCATGAGGTGCCTGAGTTGGTGCTGAGTCACTTAAGGAGTTGGTGATTCTTTTCAAGTAGGTGCTTGTTAAAGCCTAGTCAAGTGGGTGCTTGACTTCATTAGGGTTGGTGATTAAAGTTGAGTTTGGGATAAAAAAATTTTGGTATTTTGATTTATATGACTTTATTCCATTTGTAGAGATAATAGTGGGTTTTATTCCCCTTGAGGGTTTCCCACTCATATATGTGTTTTCTTATGTTATGCTCATGTGATTGATTCTTTATGCATTTTTATATCAGTATATTTATTTTTTCATTCAAGGAATGTTAAAGTATAATTGAATGAAAATTTTAAAACACTAATTCATCCCCCCCCTCTTAGTGATTGTGATTCAAAAAGCAACCACCTAGGTTGATGAAAGTGTCCATAGCTACAAAGGTAAAATTTATAGAATCAAGTGACTGATCCAAAATTCATATCTACTATACTTTCTTCCTATTATAGATCCATATATGTATTAACATCAAAACCAACTAAGTATCTTTATTTCATTACCATTGTAATATCTAACATATCCATACTTTTTATTTTTAGCATATCACAACATAATAAATTCAGTATATGTTTATCTAAGTTTGTAAATTAATTGTCCTACTATTGATATAGTTTATCACCCTTATGACCTAGGCTATCTCTATCCCCTTTAACCTAATATTACTTAATCTAGATTTTAGGGTTAAATAATTTCCTTGATTCTCCTAAAATGGTTTATGATGGATTTATATATAAGGTACTCTAAGATAAGATATATGCATAAGACAACTTTGGAAATGATAAAGAGAAAATTTAAAGGCACATGGTAATAAATAATGGGCTGAAGGACCCATAAAGGTAAGTGGGATAGACTCACACATGGTAAAAATTTGACCTAGAATGAATAATGGTTCATAGCTTGATGAGGATCATGATAATAGATGAAATTTAGTCTAAGGATGCCAATGGATAGATTTCAATAAGGCTAGATGTGGTTTTAAGGTTTAAAAGCTACACAGAGATAAAAGTGGGGTTGAAAGTCCTATAAATACATAAATATACACAAGTAGGTAAAACATGATAAATTGGGGATAAGAATATGGAAAAGGGTCTTGTAAAAAATTTAGGTGTCTACATAATATCCCACTTTGATGTGGGTATGTGAATGTGAGTGTATGCATGCATGCATCAAAATATAAATATGAATAATTTGAGACATGGACCTTCACTTACCTATTGAAGAATAAAGGGTTTTTATGCACACTAAAGTTAAGTTTCCATATTTTTATTTAATTTTTTAATATATATTTTTTGAATTTTTAAAATAGAACACATGAACTGATAAACCTATAGACACCTAAATCTTGCCACCAATAACCTCCAACCAAGCTTTTGACCAATTTCTACCCAAAATGCATAATTTGGCCTAAAAACACTAAAATGCATTAAATGAGTTGAAATTAATATATTCAAGTGCCAATTTTGGCCAGAGTATCATTAAATGGGGTAATTAAATTTATGGGCCAACTGACTTTGATCAGATCATTTCAAGTCAAAATGCCAATTTTGCACCTGGGTGTTCTAGATTGATCTTTCCTATCAAATATATTTCACAAGACACATGCATTTGTTATTTGATATTGGTAACATCCTAAATGGGATAATGGATATAACACATCTGACAGTGACTTCTAATTCTAATCTAGTTGAATTTTGGACCAATAACAAGACATTTTGATCAATTTGAGTAATTTGTGCATAAAGTGCTTAAACATGCTTAAGAGATAATTAACCCAAATCAACGACTAATTAAAAATTCCATAGAAACTTGTTGAATAATTTGGTTTAGAAATGAATATTGAATATTTGCATCATCAAGTAAACTCATTTCTTGGGAAGACATCTTTGGCCATAAATGCCACAAATATCAGGATTCATGCCCTCCATGCCTCATCAATGCCTTCCATGATGCCCTCCATGCCTCTTAATTTCCACTTCTTCCAATGTCATGATGAGGATAATTATAAAATTAAATTTTAAAATTGAATTAATTTTTCACCCACACATCTCAATCTTAGGATGGATGGTTTAGGTTGATTCTAGACATTTTCAAAAATATATAAATAAGAGGCCTCACCACATGAATATTAAGACATGATTATGCAAAGTTATAATTCATAACTGATTACAAAGATTAAAGCAATTAGTGTTACCATTCAAAATTTATTCCAAGCCAAGCCAAGCCACAAGCCAAAGGTGCTAAGGAGAGATGGAGGTAGCCAAGCTTCTATTGATGAGGACTTCATGAACACAAACCAATTAAGCCACTACAATAAGCATTTTGGAGCATCCAAAAAAGTAAAATAGGATTTACTTTGAATTTTAGTTGCGTGTTTTATTCATGTTTGTTAACTAAGCTCTCCCTAGTGTCTAGGCCTGGAGATGTTATGCTAGTTAGTGTGTTTCTTTCATTTTGTTTTCATTTTGAAACTAACACCATACTAACCATCCTCTCTTGAGGAAAATTATTAGATCACATATGGCATGCCCGGTAGGACCAATCACATCCCACACATGAAGAAGATCATTTTGTAGCTTTAAAATATTCATTTAGATCATTAAAACTCTTGCAAATTGATTTTCTAACTTTATTTTGCCATTTTATTTTGTCATGGTTTTACACAATAACCGACATTAGTTAGTAAAATTGACATCAATCACTATTGGTATAACTGATGTCAGTTAGATAACCATCATCGATTAGCCAGAGTAACCATCATTGATTATATTATTGATGTTGGTCAATGTGTTTTTCTTAAAACATAGACCTAAGAGCTCTTTTTTTAAAGTTCATTATTTCAAACCTAAAAGAGATTCAAAGCTAAAGGACATGATAACATTTTTTTGCAGGACCAAGCTTGACATTTGCTAAAAACATGTTTAGATCACCTTTTACATTCTTAAAAATGAATTAGGAACCTTGTTTTGGTGTTTAATGAAAAATTTAGATGTTTATGGTGAATGTTTTCAAAGTTTGCAACTAAGATCAAGGGGTCAAATAAACGCCACCTCATTTCCATTTAGGCTTAAAATGAACTCACCTTTTCAAGTTTTTTGTATTCACTTAGTTTTTTAAATTAAATTTTTGTTTAGAAAAAAGAGGGATGTTGTGTGTATGCTCTTCCATTTATCCCCTTTAAGGAATCCTTGGAATCAAAAGTGCCATTTCTATTGCAAATAGCCTATTCTAAGGCCTAGAAAGAAAGTCATCTAAATCACTCCCTAAAAACTTGTCAAAATTTGTGTGACCTTGAAAATGACCCTAAAGTCTTTCTAATTTCATGCTTTCTTTGTTTTTATGCAAATTTAGCTTATGAGAGGGACTTCATCACCTCCCATGAGTTATTTAGAGAAGCTTTAACCTAGGGTTTTACCTCCTAGCATTGAATTCATTTGGATCCTAATTGGAGTTGCACATGAGATGTAGTGGCACTTTGGACATCAACCTACACTAAGCGAATAACAAGATGTAGTGGTTGTAAAAAGGACTAGACCTTTTTGCAACAAGCCAAGTGATATGGACCTAAAATCTATGCTTTTATTTTTCATTACTTGGCATGAAAGTCATTATGCAATTGATTCCCCTAGAATGTTCAGAAACTTGTTAGATCTTAGACAAATCCCCACTTGCCACAGAAGTATTATTGGTGTAAGGTGTGCCTTAAGGTCCATGTCATAGTATTATCATTTGAAAGAATGGGGGTTGTAAAAACCCTACTATATAATGTGCATTTACTTTTGGATGAACACTTAAAATACTCTCAAATGATGTATATAGATAGATTCTAACAATACCAAGCAACCTTGTTAGTTTAGAGTCTAAGAGAAATTAATCAGTTGAGTTTTATCCTAAATTAAAGTATTTTTTGAAGTCAAAACTTGGTGTAAACAAACAATTCAAACCAAAAAATATGTTCCTCATTTTCATTTGAATAAATAGGAGTTATGTTGCCCACATGAGATCATCAATTTGCCTTGTTCAAAAGTTCATCAAATTCTTGGTAGTCATATCATCCACTTTTGCATAATTATGCTACCCAATTGAGTCTAGACCTTTACCAAAGTTGTTTAAAGTCCTTCACTTATAATATTAATTTTGAACTGCACCTTTATAAGTTCATAGAGTTGATGTGTTAAGTGGATTCACTATTTGTACTAAACTTGAGAAAATTTAGGGTCAATTTCCCATTTTGGTTGAGGTCCATTTAAGACTCATAATCATTATCATCACTTGATAGACTTAAGCCATTTTATGCTAAACACTTTAACTTTGAGTCTATGCACCACAAAAATTTGAGTCAAGAAAAGTAGTGTTATGCTATCAAAATTATGGGAAATTATCTTTGCCTTAGAGATTTTTTGAAATAAACTTTTTTGTCACACTTTTTGGGTAGTGTATCATTGTTACGCTGCCCAAAACATTTCAAATATTGTTTCATAGACCCTCTTGCATAAATTTCAAATTTGTTCCTACATTTTTAGACTAATCTGAGTGTACTTTTATGATCTTTTGTCTAACATAGTTATATTATTCACTTTTGTCTAGCTTATTTGTCAAAAGAACCAAGTTTTATACCATTATTTATGAAAAAATAAACTATCTCTAAATTGCCTTTTATTTCATACCTTATACCTAGTTGATCAAGTTCATGTCTAAGAATCAAATGCCTAGTGTTTATTATAAGTGTTTCAAATCTGTTAGATTAAAAATTTCATCTATTTCAAATTTTAGATTTTGATGTCATTTAGCCAAGAGTCCTACCGCATGCCTTGTTTAAGCCTAGCTTTTAATGCCGTGTTTGGCCAAAAGGTCTAGTAACTTTTAAATTTATAGATTAGACTGATTTGAAACAATTTGACCTTAGAGTTTGGCATTTCAATTTTTAGTCCATTTACTTGCTTATCTTTATGTGAATAGTGAAGTGTTAGATACTTCACACTAGCTTATTTCCTCACAAATATTTGCATAAACCTTTTGATCCTTTTGATGAATCTAGACCAAGTTAGAACATCATCTATTTTAGATTTTGTCCTTTTTAGAGTTTGTAAAACTCTTTGACCTTTTATCACAAAGCATTGACTATGGATCCCAATATGTATTCCTACACTCATAGTGGACTCATGTACAATCCAGAGATTAGTAATGTGGTGGCACATGAAGAAATGGTGCAAGACCCCTACATAGATAATATTCCTTATGAGATAGATCAACTTGATTCTTCTAGAAATCTTATGGCTCTAGTCCAAATAACGTATCGAGACCCTAATATATCTAATCGAGGAAAAAACATCATGGAATATCACTTTAACTAAATGTAGATAGCATATCAAACCTACCTAAATCTAGTATGTAATTTTAATCAGATGAACATGGTGAGTAAGCCTCTTATTGACCTAGTTCCTTTAATAAGAGCATTGATAGAGTTAATTAGATAAGAGAATATGAGTTTTGACCCATTTATACAAACTATTTTGATAGATGACTTAATGCATATGCTCATTATTGAAGAAGTGTCTTCATCCTTTACATAGAATAGTGAGCCAAACATAGTGGATAATGTGCAAACAACATCCAATCCTGATCAAAGTGATACTAATGCACAAACAACTAGTTAATAACATGTGCCTATAGTTAATCCCATGAGTAGATTATCATACTAGGGATTAATCATTTCTACATCCCAAACTCAATCAGTTTCTTCCTCAAGTGTACAACCTATGGGATTAGGTAATCAAAAAATGGCCAATGTCACACCTCAATGACAGAATGTGATGAATCCTACTCAACAAGTAACTAGTATTCCACAATAGCAGACACAATCTAGTGTATCAACGTAGTAGAGGACAAATACATTGCAACCTCAATTAGGGGCAACTAATGTTCCACCTCACCAAGTAACAACAAACATACCTCTTCAGTCATAGACTAATATGCCAATTCAAAACCAAGCAATAACTTGTCAACAACATGCAAATATTGGTCAATGATAGATGCTGAATCTGCAACCTATTTTCATTTCCCCTTATAGATTCATATAATAAGGAGGTCCCCATATTTCTCAAGTACCTACTAGATAACTGTTGGTTCCAAATGTGCCACAAATTTAAAGACAGGGTCTTGGTCCACAAGTTCCCACTCAACAACAAGGTTTGATTAGTTGGAAACATGTCTCTTTTCAACCACAACAAGTAGAATATAGTTATATCCCTCTATCCTAACCAAAAAATTCTCCAAGTCAAACCTTTATCACCAACCTAAACTAGAATATCACACAACCAAATATGCAATTTTAAGTAGATCCTAATCCATGTGTGCATATTCCTAGTCCATTCTCCAACCAAACTAATGTACCCCAATATGTATCTCCATTATACCCTAGTGAAAGTGTCCCACTTGTGACCTCCTAACCATCTACCCAAACTAATATTCTCCATAAAATCAATGTTCCTTCTAGTTTTCTATCCTACGAATTACAACAGATGAAGGATGCAATTGCTACCATTCAGGATGGGAAATAGACTAAAAAGTTCAAATTGGATGACATGTGTTCCTATCCATCCAACATGGAGAATTTATAGATACCATTTACTCCAAGATATGAACCATCAAAATTTAACAAATACAAAGGGAAAGGTGACACTAAGGCCCACTTAACTGAATTCTTTGTCACAGGTCAACTAGTGGCATATAATGACATATACCTTTTTCTGTTGTTTTCAAGGAACTTGGCTAGATAAGCCTTTGAGTGGTTTTTAAAGTTGCTCAAAAATCTAGTAATGGATTTTGATGATCTTTATGATAAGTTTGTGCAACACTTTTCTTATAATCTTGAGCACGATATTTTAGTAGTGGACTTAACACAAGCAAAATAAAAAGATGGTGAGAGTTTTGCAAACTATCTACAGTGATGGAGAGCCCTTGTAAGATGTTTCACCCATATTTTACTAGATAAACAATTAGCCATTGTGTTTACCAAAAATTTGCATAATGAGATAGATTATCATCTAGAACTATAATGTGCACATACTTTCAAAGAGATCATTGATAAAGGTTTGTTGATAGAGTGAGTGTTCATCAATAAAGGAGTCATCAAGCTTAATTAAACTAATCAAAATCAAGGTACCAATCAAGGAAATGGGCAATATCAATATCCCATTCAAATGCAAGCATCACAATTGACACAAACCAATAACCAAGAAAGATCGAAACAATTCAACCGCAATAAGAATGTTGTGGGAAATGGAGTAACTGAATCCTATCATGTCCAAATGGTGCAAACATCATTTTTACCACCTTTTCAGCTTACTCCTACCCAACAACCTCTCCAACCAATGCTGAAATCACAATAACCAAGACCTATACAACAAATATATCAACCTTTACCATTGCAAACCCCTCTTCTTAGGAGAACCATGCTTGCACGTCATGTTTTTAGTGACCTAGGAGAACCCATTGAGTCTATATTTCACAATCTTGTTGCCACTAATCTGATTAGTTGGCCTATACAATAACATTATTCATAAGGCATTCATTATCCTGATTGGTATCATGAAAATGAATTCTATGACTATCATTGAGTCAATGGGCATAATATACAAAGATGTGTCCAAATCAAGCATTTAATTGAGAATATGTTGGATAATAGGGAGATAACATTGGATAATGGTGCTTCCACTTCCAATCAAACTCTTGAGATTTATCAAAATCTCTTTCCATGACATAACATCTAGTAGCAATAAAATGATCAGTAGCAACAATAATAATAGCCAATGAAACAACAAAATTAATAGTATCAAAATCAAAGGCCGAACTAATAGAATCAATAAAATCAATAGAAAAACCCACAATGATAAAAAAATGGATAAACAAAACTACCATGCAGTTGCATATGACTATAATAGGGTTGTAAGTCATATTGTAGGGGGTAGCATTAATACCATCTCCATTAATCCTAGACCAAACACTATTCAACCTAGACCATTGTTAAACAATAACATTCAACCAAATTACATGGATAATCCTTCTTTACCTAGGAGTACATATAGGCAAACCAAAAAATAGGACTTCCCCCTTTGGACATTATATTGACAACTTATCCTTTTCACGTGACCACACATGAGTACACCAAAAATTGAGACTTGTCTTATCTGGTCCCACACCATTCCCAACATTGGTTAGTAATAATGGTCTAATATTTAATCTTGATTATGTAATCACAACTTGGAGGTTGAAGATTACTATCCTAGGCCCACAAACATCTACTACTTTGCTTGCCATCCAACCAACCATTTAGCTTGTTAGGTGAATATTTTTCCATCAACTAACTAAAGGAAAAATGGGTATATCAGCCAAAATGAATGAGATAAATCTCTCCTCTCAGCAAGGGGAGGTTCCCTATGAACTATCACAAACTTAACCTATACTAAATATTAACTCAGGGGTGAGATTATATCATCCATTTCTCTTTTTTCAGAAATGTTCACAAAACAAGAGGAAAATTTTCTGGGTAATAACTAGATCCACAAGAAACCCATGAAAACACAAAGTATTTCATCGATTCTTTCACTAATTTATGACTTATATTACAGTAGAATGAGGTACAGCCCAAAGTCTTCACTAAAAACTACAACAGAGCATATGATTACAAAAGATAAAGGTAGTTCAAAGCCTTCTCAATATCCTTCATCCTAAGGCACTAAAATATGAGCTAAAGACTATTATGGTAGCACAAAGTCTCCATAATCAACTTCAAAACATCTCCCATATTATCTTCACTCACTCTACTTATTTGATCAAATGGATAAGATTATATTTAGGAAAAGGACATAAGAATAATTTCCTACATAACACAAGTTATTTCAACACAAAGTTTGAAAGTTCACTTGCTTTCTCATTCACTTGATAAGATTTGATTAACAATCTAAGCTCCAAGTCTCAAAAATGCCTTTCAATTTGGGCATAGTTTTGCTTTCAATAACTCAGAGATCCCCTCCCTTCAAAAATGAGAGATTACAATATATAGCATTCAAAAGAAAGACTTTGGCACTCCTTTCCATAAATGGCCCATACTGCCTTGAATGCATTGGAAAGAGGAAAACCTGTGAAGGGGCCATGCTAGAGTAGATTACTAGCCTTGACTTTGGAATTTAAATCATATCAAATGTCTCTTCAAAAGCATGGGTTGCTTAGTCCTTTGAAAGGCAAGGCTACTCCTATTTATGATACACACATGACTAACCACTCATCTTTACTCAAATGAAGAAAAAGGGGCTGTGTTATTGAATGCTTACACTCTTTGATAACCACTTGGTAGAATATTCCACCTACTAAAATAAATCTTTTGCTGATGCTTCTAGATCCTTTATTTTGTTCCCTCTTTACTTGATACATTTTATCTCTTCCAAGTGATCAGAGCTCTTAGGGCTATCTTCTCACCTTTTACTAGCTTCTTTGACTCCTTCCTCATTAGGTCATTGAGTTTGTCCTCAGGTTTGCATCATTTGAAAACCAATAATTATTCCATTGTCCTAAATTTGTCATTTGAAGGGACATCACCAGTCACTTGAACCTTTTATTTCGTGAACTGTCTTTTAGAGTTCACTAGTTCAATGGTTCAACAGTTCGATGGATCAATATTTTATGTTTGGCAAAGGGTCATGTTCACTTAGTCTTCTTATGAATTTAATGTATCATTGAACCAAAAATTTGAACCTTTCACTTGAAACTTCTGCTGGAACCTTTTGTTTGAACCTTTTGCTTGAACCTTCCGCTTGAACTTTTTTAGCAGAGTTTAATGATTCAAAGTTCAATGTGACTATGGTCAGTCTATATAGTTAATTTCATATCATTGAACCCCACTATTGAACCATATATCAGTGAACCTTGATGTTGAACCATCCTTATCAATTTTTTAGGAAATGCCTTCAAGTGTTTTGAAAATTTTTCTTGCAAAAACCCACCTATTGAACCTTGTTCATTTTCCTGACTATAAACTCTTTGAAAATGAATGATTTTATTTATTGAAAAGGCTTGTGAAATTGATTAACTTGACTACTTAGAACATTTTTGAGAATGAGGGAGACCATTTTGGCCTGCAGGACCAAAATGGTCAATAGGTTATCTACAAAAATGAGTGATTAGTTTTGGGAACAATAACTAGCTCCAGTTGGGGAACTTCCATCGATTGTATTTTAAAATGGTCAAAGGGAGTAGAATCTAGACTCTAAGTTCCTTCATCCATGCCATTAGGCCATGGAGTCAAGCCACTAAAAAAGAGAAAGACACCAAAAACCAAACAAAAAACACAAAATAAACAAAGACTATATAAATATACAAATGAACTTATCTGATACTTCAAAGATTGAAGTGCTTTAGATGCTGCCCACTGTGAGGTAGTAAGAATGGCATTCTATCTTGATATTTTAGCAAGAAACTATTTTCACTACTAAATTGATGAATGGCAAATGGATCTCTCCACAAGGAATCAAAATTTCCATGCATTCCATTTGGTTCTCTCTTCTTGTCCCATAACAAGACTTGATCCCTAATTTGAAACTCATGAATCCTTGCTTTCTTATCAAAGAGTTTATTTACCTATTTTTAGTGTTCAATAACATGTTACACTACCATAGTTCATTGATCTTCTAACTCAGTAAGGTACATGATTCTTTTATCAATAGAATTTTTAAAAGTTGAATCTTCTACCGCCTTTGCCAACTTCAATGCTGGTAGTTCCAAGGTAATGGGTATTTCTGCATTTAGACCATACAAAAATTGAAATGGTGACATACCAATTTCCCTTTTAGGTGTAATCCTATCTACCCATAAAGTATCAAACAATTCTTTATGTCAAGTTCTCTAATTATCATCTACCAGTATCCTGATAATAGTAACCAGATTCTTGTTACTCGATTCTACCTGACCATTTCTTTGTGGATAATAGTCTGAGGAATAAGAAAGAATAATCCTGTGATTGTAGAAAAAGTCAGTAATCTCATGAGAAGAGAAATAAGTGACATTGTCTACTATAATATTGTTTGGAACCCCAAATCAAGAAATAATATTTTCCTTAAGGAAATTACATACCACTTCTGAAATAACATGCTTGATTGGAATGGTTTCCACCCACTTGGTAAAATAGTCTATTGCTGTGAGAAATAGTTGTATCTAGAACTTGAGGATGGGTTCATGGTGCTAATGAAATCAATACCCCATTGTTGAAAAGGTTCTTCAATCACCACTGGCTCGAGAGGTGATGCAGACAATTTGGGTTTCCCAACGAACTGTTGACATAACTCACACCTACATTCTAAATTATACACATCTTGAAATAGTGCAGACCAATAGTATCCGGCTCATAGAATATTATGAGTAGTCACAAGTGTATAAAAATGTCCTCCACAAGGAAAATTATGGAAAGAATCTAAAAGCTTACTCTGTTGTGCTTTATCCATGCAATAAAGAAATACCCCATCAAGGCTCTTTTTGTACAAACCATTGTCCCATAAGACATAGTTAGCAACTTTCAAATTAAAATTTATTTTTTATTTATAAGATAGGTGAGTAGGAAACTTGCCATAGGAAAGAAAATGAATGATATTGGAATACCACTCATCAGTAGTAGTGACAAAAAGAACTATTGGCATGTCTTCAACTTTTACTTCTCTATGTCTTGTTTCTATTGGTATGTTATCAGCAATCAATTGACAGAGACCTCTTCCCTACACCAAATTAGTAGGTTTGATATCAAGATCAAACTCTTAAATCTTATCAATCCAATTGCCCCTTTTAGTACCAAACTGTTATTGAGTTAAAATAGACTTTACTATTATATAAGACACTAGAACAATAGTGTGTGAATTTAGGATATAGAATCAAAAATGTTTTACTACCTTAACCACAGCATAAGCATGCTTCTCTAGATTTGAATATTTCAATTCATGAGATTTGAAAGGGAAACTCATATATGATATGGGAGATTCCATACCTTCTTCGTTCTACTAAACTAAAATGGCTGAAAGTGTATATTCAGAAGCATAGCTGTATACTATGAAGTCTTCAACATAATTTGGACAAACTAAGATTGGGGCATGAAGAATAGCCTTCTTGATATATTCAAATGCTACTTTACCTTCTACAGTCTAATGAAAATTAGCTTTACCCTTCATTATGTTAATAATATGGCAAGTTTTCTTTGTGAATTTAGGAATGAACCTTTGTAAAAAATTCACCTTTCTAAAGAAAGAATGAACTGCAATCTTACCAGTAGGAAGAGTAAGATTTTAGATAGATTTGAATCTTTCTAATTCAATTTTTATGCCATCTTGGGATATAGTGTGACTGAGGCGTTTACCTTCTGTAACCCCAAAAACTAACTTTTTGGGATTGAGAGAAATACCATTTTGCTGACAACATTCCATCACTTGTTGTAAATGATGTGCATGATCAGGATGATGTTTGGAAAAAATGGTCAAGTCATTAAGATATACCACAATAAACTTTCCTATTTTATCTCTGAAGGCAAGATCCATCACTCTTTAGAAGGTGGTGCCAGCATTGATCAGACCAAAATGTATTCTATGATATATGAATGTGCCCCAAGGTGTAGTGAAAGTGGTTTTATATTGATCTGTTTCATTGAATTCCACTTGATTATACCTAGAAAAACCATCTAACATTGATAATATTTATAAGCTAGTCACTATTTACAATACTTGATCCATGATGGGTAGGGGGTAGTTATCCTTTAGAGAAGATTGATTTAGGTTTCTAAAATCAACACAAATACAAATTTATTCATTCTTTTCTCTCACAAGAACTATGTTCACAACCCAAGTGGAATGATGGATTGGAAAAATTATCCTCACATTTAACATCTTTTAGATCTTAGAAAAGATAGTACCTAATATTTTGGGGTTGTATTGCCTTTGTTTATGCTTGTGAGGCAATGACCTAACTTTGAGAGGAATTTCATGCTGAATTCCTTTAGGCCTGAGAGATCTCAAATCATCATAAGAATATGCCAAAACAACAATGTAATAGCAAAGAAGAGTAATGAATTTGAACTTTTCATTAGAAGTGCAATAATTTCCAATGTTGACCATTTTGGGATTTTCTTCCGTACTCAAATTTATTTGATCAAACTCCTTGGAGGAAATTGAATCCATTTGTTTGTATTTGATATACCTATCATGCTTATCAAATAACTTCTTGAGAGAAACCAAACCTTTTAGAATTTGAGTTGAAGAAACTCTTCACTAGTTTTTGAATCTATTTCAAGAAATGATTTTTGTGGTGGAGATTCACTACCTTTAAAATAAAATTCCTCAAAACCATCTATCTTTTCTAGAAAAGCAATGATTTGATTATCACCATTAAAGACTTGCCAATGGTTGACATTATCAGGTACACTTGGTCAAAAGACTAGATCAATAGTGTACTTTTTCCCTTTGAAAATTTTATGAGGAACCATGAGGGTTGCAGAGACAACCAATGAATCTGCACGATTATTAAACTCTCTTGGCACCACATAAATATTTAAAGCATCAAAAATTTCAATGCAATCCCACACAAAGTTTAGATAATATTGCAATCTTTCATTTTTGGTTTGATACAAATTCTTTACTTGATAAACCACCAATTTAGTATCTCCTCGGGCATGAATAATTTTAACACCTCTAGCATGAGTAGCTTTCAATCTAAGCAACAAAGATTCATACTCAGCAATGTTGTTGGTATTGTTGAACTGTAACTTATATGAATAAGGGAAAATTTCTCCTTGAGGGGATATCAAAACTATTCCATCTCCAGAACCGGTAGAAGAGTAGCTCCCATCAAATTCTAAAATCCAAACATCATTAGAATTTGATCTTCTTAAATATTTTTCTTCGTGGTGAGGGAAGATTCTTTCTTACTTGAACTTTGTTCTAAAAATTCTTCTAATTTTCTATCTAATTTTTTTGAATTGTTACCTAATGAACTTTCATCTGATGATCTGAAAACATCTTCAGTGTTTAGAAAATAATTACCCATTCTTGATGATTCAAATAAAATTTGAGTTTTGGGGTTTGATGTTTGGGTAACAATATATTTTGACTATTTTGTAGGAAGTAACTTTTGCATGATACCTTTAATAGGTATCCTTGCTTTAGACATATCCATATTCAACTCTTCACCTACATCTTTACAAAAATTATGTCTAACCAGGATGCCATAAGAGGCTGGAACATCAGCCACTAAGACTGTTATTTTAATCCTCTTATCTAGAAAAGCTATAAATACAAATTGAGCATCTTTGACTTGACCCAAAAGTGGCACTTTATTGTTTTTCATGGAGAAACATCTCCCAAAATTCTTAGTTAAGGTAAAACCTAGGGAATTTGCTACCTTGGTGGGCATAACATTATCAGAGGCTCTAGAGTCTATTATACAAATCCTCAATTTATGACCATTTATCAATAGAAAAACATAAAAATGTTCTATATTCCCAGGGGAAATAAGAGGAGTAGCGACAAAATTACTTTGGGTGGATTTATTCTTTAGGGGATCTTGGGTGACTTTTGGAGAATCTTGTCCTGTAGAGACAATTTTGTTTTTGATGCATTCAACCAACCTATCCAACTGCTTAGGGTTGGCTTGTAAGTACTCAAACTTAGACATTTAGATCTTGGTCTTCTTAGCATGATCAATTATGTTGAATAACTAGAATGAAATAAAAATAGAGGAAGGAAGTCCATAATTATGATTTTTATTTGATGTGGCATTGGTCTGAGGAATAAAAGCAGAAGGTACAGGATTGTTTGAGGTACTTTCTTATTGGTCATCAGGTCCTTTGATTGGGAAGGTAGTGAAGTTCTTTGTTTAGTAATCAAGATCATTGGCTGAGGTTCTTTTACTACTTTTCCCCTATCAGCTTGTTGAGTTGACTAGTTTTAGGACCTAGTAAAGACAACATTCCATCAAACACTTCTCCCTTTTTTATAGCTTCATCTTGGTAATTTAGAAAACCAATATTGAAGTCACCAGCTAATTCTTCTTCTCCTTTTTACAAATTTTTTTAGCATCCTCTTCTTGGTCTAACTTAGGTTAGAAAGAGAAATCATGTTTAGCTTCATAAGAATCGACTGTTGAGTTGACCGGTGCTACTTCAATGGCAAGCTTCCCCTATGTGAGAGGAAGATGATTGGGTTGCCCTTAAATTTTGGCAACATTTCATTGATATGAATGGTTGGAAAATGTCATCCTTGGTATATCTTGATAAGGAGGAATAGACATACCTTGGGAATTTGCCTTTTTAGAGCTAGCAATTCATTCACCAGCTTTTGCACCATAGGATCAATGGTGCTTGTGGAAGAATTTTTAGTAGACGAAGAAAATATTTTTTTATTAAGATCTCTTCTTATCTTACCTACAAGGATAAGAACATCTTCAACCTCAGTAGCCAAAATCTAAGCTATAGAAAGATATATATGCCTAGCCTACCTTAACAAAAACTCACTTTGAAAAGTTGAGAATTGATAAATGTTGGGGGATCAAACCAACAATAGATTACAATTGTGACAGCAATAAACGCAGAATTAAATCAGATTGACAAGTAATTAGAATGATAATAACAAGAACAAGAGATACAAGAAAACACCCTGAAAACTTGTATTAACAAACTCTTTACAAAAGGAATACAATTGAAGAAAGCTTCTTTCTTCCACACCTCTCCTAGATGTATAGATCTCTCAATAGATCTCTATTCCTCAAGAGCTATCTCTCTCAAGAACAATCAACTCCAACAAGCCTGGATTGATTCAATTCTGTACTGTTCTTCACACACAATGAATTCTTCTACAATTCAACTACAAAGCTAAGAAGATCTAATTCTTCATATAGAATTAGGAGACATGAGCATGTACATCCAAAAAATAGTTAAACCACTTAAACAAGGGCTCTAAAAATAGTAATGCTAATAATAGAGACGCATGCTTGAGTCTACAACTCAAACTTATCATGCAAACACTCGCTTCTGTCCACGGAAATAACTTTTTGGACACGCAGGTAACCGACGTCGGTTCCTGCTGCTTATCTGTGACCATCGTCGACCGATTCTCTGCCGACGTCGACATCTCTACAACTACTTGTGACCGACATCGGTCGCTCTTGACCGACGCCGGTGTCTGTGTAGACCCGAACCTGATAAACTATGCTCCTTGGTGAAGTTTTTAGCTCCACACCCTAACAATCTCCCACTTGGAGATAAACAGCTGCACCAGTACCTGTACAGCAACATCTTCTAGCTCCTCCATCTTTAACTCAATCATGAAGACCAACAAAAGTTGAATGAAGATTCAACCTCTCCTTTGTAACTGGCTTGGTTAACATATCAGCAGGATTCCTATCTGTATGGATCTTCTCCAGCTTCAACTCACCATCTTCCAATACCTGTCGTATGAAGTGATACCTTAGCTGTATGTGCTTTGTTCTTGAATGAAAGGCTAAATTCTTAGCCAAATGGATTGCACTCTAACTGCCACTATACAATCTGCAACTCTCATGCTCCCTACCAAGCTCATCCATGAACTGTGTCATCCATATCATTTCCTTGCTAACTTCTGTGGCTGTAATATACTCTGCTTCTGTAGTTGACAAGGCAACAACCTTCTGCAACTTAGATATCCAGCTAACCGCCGTTCCACCTATAGTAAAAACATAACCTGTAGTGCTCCTCCTACCATCCAAATCACCTGCCATATCTGAATCTACATAGCCATGTAGAGAAGTATCTGAACCTCCATAGCATAAGTGCCTACTGCTAGTTCCTCTCAGATATCTAAGGATCCACTGAACTGCTTTCCAATGTTCCTTACCTGGATTGGCCATATACTTACTTACAACTCCCACTGCTTGGGCAATATCCAGTCTAGTACACACCATTGCATACATCAAACTCCCTACTGCGGAAGAATATGGAACCTTACTCATGTACTCTACCTCATCATATGAATTAGGACATTGTTCTTTACTCAAATTAAAATGTCCAGCCAAAGGTGTGCTTACCGGTTTAACATCTTGCATATTGAACCATTTCAACACCTTGTCCACATAATCTTCTTGAGACAATATCAACCTGTGATTTTTCCTGTCTCTCTTAATGCTCATGCCAAGGATTTTCTTTGCTGCTCCCAAATCCTTCATAGCAAACGTTTGAGCTAATTTTACCTTAAGCTCTGAGATATCCTACATGTGAGACCTTACAACCAACATGTCATCTACATACAACAATAGAATAATATATCTACCATTATCAAATCTCTTGAAATACACACAATGGTCTGATTGACACCTACTGTAGCCATGCTCAGTCATAAACCTATCAAATTTTAAGTACCATTGCCTAGGAGCTTGCTTGAGGCCATACAAGCTTTTCTTCAACCTGCACACAAATTTCTCCTTACCCTTGACCTCAAATCCTTCTGGCTGTTCCATATATATTTCCTCATTCAAATCTCCATGAAGAAACGTTGTCTTAACATCTAGCTACTCAAGATGTAAATCCTCAAAATCAACCAAAGACAATACAACCCTTATTGAAGTCATTTTAACAACAGGAGAAAAAATCTCACCAAAGTCAATACCTGGCTTTTGTGCAAATCCTTTTACCACTAATCTGGCCTTGTATCTCATCTGTCCATTCTTGCCTTCCTTTAACCTGTAGATCCATCTATTCTTAAGTGTTCTCTTACCAGTTGGCAATTCAACCAAATCCCATTTTTGGTTCTCTCTTAAGGACTCCAACTCCTCAACCATGCCACGCTCCCACTCACTCTTGGACTCCACCTGTATTGCTTCTTCAAAACTTTCTGGTTCTCCACCATCAGTTAGTAATAAATAAAATAAAGAAGGAGAATATCTAATTGGAGGCTTACTCACCCTTTCTGACCTCCTAATGGGTGTCTGAGACTTGTCCACAACACGCTGTCCACCTAAATTCTCTGATAGTGATCGACCTCGGTCACCTGCAGACCTGTAACTGGCCGACGTCGGTTCTTCCTGACCGACCTCGGTACTTGTACGGCTGACGTCGGTCTCTGTATGGTCGACGCTAGTTTCTGTCCTGCCGATGCCGGTTCTAACCTGCCGACGTCGGTCTCTATGTTTTCCTGTAAGTGATTATTTCTTACAACCGACGTGAAAGAGATTTGTTAGTAACACAATTACACAAATAGAGAGTACCTTCTCTCTTACCTCTAGCCATAACAAGTGCACCCTTGGTCACCTTCCAAGATTCTGCTGTGAGAGTTACTGTACAACCCTCATCCCCTAACTTTCCTGCAAAAATCAAATTTCTCTTCAAGCTAGGTACATGCATCACATCTCTCAACACCTATGTGTTTCTATTCTGCATCTTCAGCTGCACTTTACCTTTGCCAATTATTTTACAGGGCTCATCATCCCCTAGATACACTATTCCAAAATCTCCATGGATATAGTCACTGAAATATTCCCTGTTAGGAGTAGCATGAAAAGATGCACCAGAATCTAATACCCAAGATTCTATATTATTATGCAGAGAGAAAATTAAAGCATCCTGTGCAATACCTGCAATCTTGGCTTCTTCCTTTCCTTCATGTTGGTTGTCCTCTTTGGGCTTTGACCAACAATCTCTGCTTATGTGCCCCATCTTTCCACAATTCCAGCATTGTGGCCTTCTGCCATTTCTAGATTTAGATCTGCCTTTCCCCTTTGACTTGGATCTTGCTCTGCCTTTCTTGCTCTTCTCTTTCTGCCTTCCCCTGCTCTCAAAACTTAAAGCATTCTCGGATGCCTCTTCTGTGCTTTTCCTGTGTATTTCCTCATTCAAGATAACACTAACAACATCCTCTACTTTCAAAATATTTGATGCAGATGCAGTATTAGTTACTGCCATTACTAAGCCATGCCAGTTTTCAGGCAAAGAACATAATATCAAAAGAGCTTTTATCTCATCATCAAACACTATATTCTCTAAACTTAATTGATTCACAATACCATTGAAATCATTCAGATGAGTAGAAACAGATCCACCTTCATTCATATGCAAATTAAATAACTGCTTCATAAGATATACCTTATTGGAAGCTGAGGGTTTTTCATACAAATTTGCTAACGTAGTCATCAACTCTACCGTAGACTTTGCCTGTGATAAATTGGATATCACAGTGGATGTTAGACTCAGTCTTATAGAACCCAGAGCCTTTCTGTCAAGAACTTCCCATTCTTCATCCTCCATGTCTTTGGGCTTCTTTGTAATACCTCCTAACGGTAAGTAGAGATCTTTCTGATACAGATAGTCCTCTATCTGCATTCTCCAGTGTTGGTAATTTATGCCATTTAACTTTTCCATTCTCAATTTACTTTCATCTGCCATTGCTTCTCCCACTCAAACAAAAATCCCTACAGAAACCCCCGTGAGAACCTGTAATCAATACACACTACACAGATCTGAACCACCTGTTAGTGAACCTGAACTTTGATACCAATTATCAAGCTCTGAACCTGTAACCAAGGCTCTGATACCACTTGTTGGGGGATCAAACCAATAATAGATTATAATTGTGACAGTAATAAATGCGGAATTAAATCAGATTGACAAGTAATTAGAATGATAATAGCAAGAACAAGAGATACAAGAAAACACCCTGAAAACTTGTATTAACAAACTCTTTACAAAAGGAATACAATTGAAGAAAGATTCTTTCTTCCACACCTCTCCTAGATGTATAGATCTCTCAATAGATCTCTATTCCTCAAGAGCTATCTCTCTCAAGAACAATCAACTCCAACAAGCCTGGATTGATTCAATTTTGTACTGTTCTTCACACACAATGAATTCTTCTATAATTCAACTACAAAGCTAGGAAGATCTAATTCTTCATATAGAATTAGGAGACATGAGCATGTACATCCAACAAATAGTTAAACCACTTAAACAAGGGCTCTAAAAATAGTAATGCTAATAATAGAGACGCATGCTTGAGTCTACAACTCAAACTTATCATGCAAACACTCGCTTTTGTCCACAAAAATAGCTTTTTGGACACGCAGGTAACCGACATCGGTTCCTGCTGCTTGTCTGTGACCGCCGTCGGCCGATTCTCTACCGATGTCAGCGTCTCTGTAATTGCCTGTGACTGACGTTGGTCGCTCCTGACTGACGCCGGTGTCTGTGTAGACCCGAACCTGATAAACTATGCTCCTTGGTGAAGTTTTTAGCTCCACACCCTAACAATAAAGAACTTAAGATTTTTTGGTGTTGGCTGAGTAATTGTAGGAATCCTGTTCCTCAGCTTATTGAATTTAACAATGAAGTCTCACATAGGTTCACGAGGCTCCTTCTTCATTTGCATAAGCTGAGCCAACAAGGCATGGGCATCTTCTATGGGTTTGAACCTAGCCTCAAACTTGGCCTTGAGAGTGTTCTAGTTAGTTATAGTCTGAGCTTGAAGATGATAAAACCAATCTGTGGCAATGCCTTGCAATGTTTCTACAAATAGTCTTACTACTATATCTTCATATTTAATGCCTATCACACCACATGCTATGCAAAAAGTTGAAATATGCTCATTAGAATGAACCTTCCCATCACTATAGAACTTGAGAAAATTCTTTCTTGAACTATGAGGTAGTTCATGTAAAGGTGGGGTTAGATTGAGAGGGCTAAAAGTGTTACCCCAAGGACCTTGGGTTGCCATGATGTAACGAGTAAAAAGAGGGATAACAAACCTTTATGGAGTATGTATAGACAAAGCTCTGCTAGCAGAGAAAGGAGAAGCTTCACTTGGTATTGGAGACCTGACATTGGTAGGAGGAAAACTCCTAGTTCGCTAAAAGTTAGATCATGGAGGAGAAAGATCAAAATTATTTTGCTACATAAACTTGAATACAGGATTGACAATACCCTAAGCTCTCTAGCTTCACGTATACCATGGATCTTATAGAATGTAGAATGGAAAAGAATTGGAAATGCTTCAATTTGAAGCATGAAGCTTCAAATTACGTGTTCTTCCCTAGCGAAGTCACCAAAAAATTGTTGGGTGAATATTTTACTGTCAACTAACTGAAGGCAAAATGGGTATATTAGTGACAAAGTAATGAGATAAATCTCTCCTCTCAGTAAGGGGAGGTTCCCTATAAACTATCACAAACTTAACCTATACTAAATAATAACTCAAGTGTGAGATTATATCATCCATTTATCTTTTTTTAGAAATGATATTCACAAAACAAGAGGAAAAATTCTTGGGTAATAACTGGATCCACAAGAAACTCATGAAAGCACAAAGTATTTCATCACTTCTTTCACTAATTTATGACTTATATCACAGTAGAACGAGGTGCAGCCCAAAGTCTTCACTAAAAACTAAAATAGAGCATATGATTACAAAAATAAAGGTAGTTCAAAGCCTTCTCAATATCCTTCATCTTAAGGTACTAAAACATGAACTACAGACTATTATGGTAGCATAAAGTCTCCATAATCAGCTTCGAAACATCTCCTAGATTATTTTCACTCACTCTAATTATTTGATTAAATGGATAAGATTATATTTAGGAAAAGGACATAAGAACAATTTCCTACATAACATAAGTTATTTCAACACAAAGTTTGAAAGGTCACTTGCTTTCTCATTCACCTGATAAAATTTGATTAACAATCTGAACTCAAAGTCTAAAAAATTCCTTTCAATTTGTGTAGAGTTTTGCTTTCAATAACTCAGAGATCCCCTCCCTTCAAAAATGAGAGATTAAAATATATAGCGTTCAAAAGAAAGACTTTGGAATTTATTTCCACAAATGGCCCATGCTACCTTGAATGCATTGGAAAGAAGTCCTGTGCAGGGGCCATGCTGAAGCCGATTACTAGCCTTGACTTTGGCATGTAAATCATATCAAATGTCTCTTCAAAAGCATGGGTTCCTTGGTCCTTTGAAAGGTAAGGCTACTCCTCTTTATGATACTTACATGACTGCCCACTCATCTTTACTTAAATGAAGAAAAATGGGCCATGCCATTAAATGCTTACGCTCTTTGATAACCACTTGGTGGACTATTCCATCCACTGAAATAAATCTTCTACTGATGCTTTTGGATTCTCTATTTTGTTCCCTCTTTCCTTGCTACATTTTGTCTCTTCCAAGTGATTCGAGCTCTTAGGGCTATCTTCTCACCTTTTATTGGCTTCTTCGACTCCTTCCTCAATGAGTCGCTGAGTTTGTCCTCTGGTCTGCATCATTTGAAAACCAACAGTTATTCCATTGTCCTAAATTTGACATTTGAGGGGATGTCACTAGTCACTTGAACCTTTTGTTCCTTGAACCATCTTTTAGAGTTCACTAGTTTAATGGTTCAACAGTTTAGAAGATCAATATTTTATGTTTGGAAAAGGGTCATGTTCACTCAGTCTTCTTATGAATTCAATGTATCATTGAACCAACTATTTGAACATTTTACTGGAACCTTCTACTGGAACCTTTTGTTTGAAACTTTTGCTCGAACCTTTTTTAGCAGAGTTCAATGGTTCAAAGTCTAATGTGACTATGGTTGGTCTATATAGTTTATTTCATATCATTAAACCCCACCATTGAACCATATATCATTGAACCCCGACGTTGAACCATCCTTATCAATTTTTTAGAAAATGCCTTCAAGTGTTTTGAAAAATTTTCTTGTGAAAACCCACCTGTTGAACCTTGTTTATTTTCCTGACTGTAAACCCTTTGAAAATGAGCTATTTCCTTTGCTAAAAAGGCTTGCACAATTGAATAACTTGACTACTCAGAATATTTTTGAGAAAGAGGGAGACCATTTTGGCTTGCAGGACCAAAATGGTCAATAGGTTGTTGACAAAAATGAGTGACTGGTTTTGGGAACAACATAGCCTTAGAATAAACCATTCATACTGATCAAGATAAGAAGTTTGATATTGTGGAACAATTACAGAAGACACCAGCGTAAATTTCTATTTTATATTTTCTATGAATATCAATAATCATAAGAACATCTTGAATAAGTTTTTGACCCAATTCACTATTGCTAGTGACATATTCCCTAATAAATTTCAAGCTTTAGTTGGACACCTAACTCTAGCCCAACAAGTCACATTCAACCAAAGTGATATGTCTTCCGTTGGCCTGCTCCATAATAACCCATTGTACATAGAATTTTATATAAATTAACATAAAGTGAAATGTGTCCTTATAGATAATGGATCAGGCCTCAACATAGTGTCTCTAAAGCTCATCAAGCTTCTTAGGTACACAATGGCAGATCTCCAACCAAAAAAGATAACCATTAAAGCTTATGATAATCAATAAAGAGAATCACACTGCACCATTAGTTTACCAGTTATCATTGGGCCTTTGACCCATGATACACTTTTCCATGTGCTTGATCTTGAGTTATCATACAATATGCTTTTAGGCAGGACTTGGTTGCATGAGATTCATGCAATCCTATCAACATTGCACCAATGTATCAAGTTTTCCCACTCAAGGATAGAATTGAATATTCCAGGAGATTTACACCCATATGAACACTATAAACATCTTGAGGCTAACTTTCAAAGCTATAATTATTAGTATAACATGAATCTAAGTTCTAAGTAGGATAAAGGAAAGGCTATACTTATTGTTCCTTCACCAGATAATTACATAGATCCTAATACCTTGGATACCCTTTCCCACATGCCACCTCTTGAAGCTTCTAATCATTTCACCATTTTAGATAATGGAATAGATGAGTATGTGACCCATGATACATTTCATATTGCCAATCTTCCTTAGAATCCAAAAACCTTTGGGTGACCTAAAGTCACTCCACATATGCATTGGTAACAAAAGAACAAAGATAAGGGACCTATCACATTTGTACCAGCATCTGGCCTAAAACTTGACCCTCTTAAAAGGGATGAATCATGGTTATACAATGATAACCAAGCTGATTGTTATAAAAGTACAAATTATCCTATTCCTAATAGGATCATGAAGCATCACAATTATGAAGGTAGATGCCTTAGATTGAATAAGTAAGGAACCATCAAGCCAATTTATATGACTAAGTATGAAAGACCTTATGGAATTGGATTTAAACTTCCTGGGGGTGACCCCACATATCTTTTTCAAACTCCATCACTAGTGACTAGTGATGATAATGCTAACAATAAAGTAGAGTCTAATCATAGCCTCACCTTTGATGACCTAGCTAAAACCAACTTGTTTGAGAACAATGCCATTTATACCCTTACCCTGGTCATTCATCGCAACCTATTGCCATTATATTATCCCCAACTGATAGATTGGGACCAACAAGAATCCAATCTACTAATTGATGAGTTCTAGAATGATGAGGCATTCTGTGACTTCTTAGGCCTTAGAGACAATGTTCCATTGGGAGATCACAAGTCAGGATTCTCAATTACATTAGATCTTATAGCCTATTTTGGAGAGTGGGTGAACACCCTTAGCCAAAAAAAAATAATTAAAAATTGAGGTCCCAAAGTGAAAACATCTTTGAGGTAATTTTTGACTAAGGAAAAAGTAAAGATAAAGGCCAATCTAGTGGTGAAAATCTATTTTAGGCACCATTAGATGGGGGTGTTCATTCTTTTTCATATTTAGATCAGGAGACCACCAAAAATGAACTTGCCTATCGATCCAAGTTCAGTTTTGAGCAACAACAAGTATTTGATCAAATCCTTCAAGAATTTTTGACTATTTTTATCACATATCCAAATCTCCCATTAGGGGACTCAGATTCATCATGGCTAGGAGAAGTTGAAGAGCAAGTCCTAATAGAGGACCTTGACATAGTCTAATAGTTCATGTCATTACCTACTATCCTTGAAGATGGTTTGACCCTTCTAATCAAAGATAGAATAGAAGTAAACATTGAGACTCCATCAGACCTAAAATAGATAAAATTAGGTACATCCCTCACTGAGGAGGATCATGAATTCTTTACAGCTCTATTGAGAGAATTTGTAGATATCTTTGCATGAGCCTATTCTGACATGCTAGGTTTAGACCCTGCCTTGGTTCTACACCACTTTGTGGTTAATATTGATGCCAAACTAGTAAAATAAAAGATATGTAAGATGCATCCTTAAATTATTGTATTGGTAAATAAATATTTAGAAAAACTCTTAGAATTAGGATGTATCCAATCCATTGACTACTAATAATAGATCTCTAATGTGGTATCTGTTGGTAAAAATCTTGAAGGGATCAAAATTTGTACTAATTTTTGAGACATCAACAAAGCTTGTCCTAAAGATGATTTTCAATTACCTAATATCGACATGATCATCAAATTTATGACAAGTTATGAAATGCTTTCACTCATAAATGGCTTTTTAGGATACAACCAGTTCAGAATAACACTAGAGGACCAACATAAAACAATGTTCACCACTCCATGGGGAACATTTTATTATCAAATAATGCCATTTGGCCTTAATAATGCTGGAGATACATATCAAAGGGCCATGACTATCATATTCCATGATATGATGCATGATAAATTCGAAGACTATGGCGATGACATATTAGGAAAATCCAAAACCAAGGCTAACTATACGGTAGTGCTACATAAGATATTTGAAAGATTATGGGAGTACAAAGTTAGACTCAATCCAAAGAAATATATTTTTAGTGTAACTTTAGTCAAATTACTTGGCTTCATCATGTCTCATATAGGTATTGAAGTCGATTTGGATAAAGTCCATGCTATAACTGAGATGCCACCACTAACCAATTTAAAGTAACTCCATAGTTTACAAGGTAAGATCCAGTCAATCTAACACTTCATCTCTCAATTAGCAGACAAGTGTCATCCATTTACACAACTTTTAAAGAAGGGATTTGTATTTCACTGAGATGATCACTGCCAAACAAATTTTCAATAACTCAAAGACTATCTTGTTAATCCACCTATTTTATACATCATATGCTAGGAAAGCCATTCTTATTATACCTATCAGCTACTGACCATGCTCTAGGGGCACTCTTGGTTCAACATGATGATAATGAAAAAGAGAATGTTATATACTACCTAAGCCATACCTTGGTTACATATGAATATAAATATTCACCTATTAAAAAAGCTTGTCTGGCCATGGTCTTCACAGCTCATAAATTGTACCATTATATGTTGAATAATAAGACCATGGTCATTTCAAAAGTAGATTCACTCAAGTATCTACTATCTAAAATAGATTTTCAAGGTAGAATGGCTAAATAGATCATGCTTCTTAGTGAGTTTGACATAGAGTATGTCAATTAGAAGGCAATCAAGGGACAAGTTCTTAAAGATCAACTTGCAGAAGCACCTCTCACAGACACACAACCACTCACATTTCAATTTTTTGATGAATCCATAATAACCATCATTGACACACCCCTTGAGGATCAACCCTAGAAGATGTATTTTGATGGTTTATTTACTTCACATAGATTGGGGGTAGGCCTATTATTTATTACACCATAGGGGGATCTAATCCCTAAATCATTAAGAATCAGATTTTATTATACAAACAACATGGCCAAGTATGAAGCACTTGTTACAAGACTTTGAAAGGTAGTGCATTGGAACATATCTCATCTCCAAGTTTATGGTGATTCTTAATTAATCATCAATCAGGTCATAGATCATTTTTAGACCAAAGGTGATAAGCTGGTTCCATATAAAGCCATGGTCGACACTCTTAAGCAACAAATTTCCAATATTTAGTTTGAGCACATACCAAGGGATAATAATAGAACTATAGATGCCAAGGATACTATTGGCTCTTTGATTTGATAAATAGATAAAGCTAGAGAGTATCAATTCTTCATCAAGAATTTGTTAGCACCAACTCATGAACCTTCAACCATTACAATGATTTGTGATATTATTGGTCCTAAATTTATGTGGTACTAAGAGCTTTACAACTACTTTCATGACCAAGTTCTACCAACTAACTTATCTCATAAAAAACAAAATACTTCATTCATCATTCCACTCATTATACTCTACTTGGATCCACCCTTTACCATTATAGTTTTGATGGAACTCTAATTTGTTTTTTAACTTTGGTAGAGTCTACACTAGCAATAAGAGAAGTTCATGAAGGAGTACGTGGAACTCATTCTAACAAGGTAGTACTATGAAAAAATCTCTTGCATACTAGTTATTATTGGCCCATAATGGATGTAGATGCTACTTCATATGTAGAAAAGTGTGACAAATGTCAATAGCATGCTAATTTGATTCATGCCCCAACAAAAACTATGAAATCGATGTTGACACCATGGCCATTTTCTACATGGGGATTTGACTTCATTAGGAAGATCAACTCCACTTCATCTGATGGCCATAAACATATCCTTATCACCACTGAATATTTCACTAAGTGGGTTGAAGCTACGCTCCTCACTTACGTGATTGGAAATAAAATTTCTAAATTTATCTTCAACCATCTCATTTATTGCTATGGTATCCCCTCTAACATTATATCTGATAATTGAGGGTCATTCAAGAACAAGGATGTAGATCAGCTATGTACTAAATATAACATTACACAACATTTTTATACAACATATTACCCTTAAGGTAATGGCCAAGCTGAGGCATCTTATAAAACCATTGTCAATATTCTCAAAAAAATTGTCAATGATGCCAGTCATGATTAGCACCTACAGATATTTTCTGCCCTTTGGCATACCATACCAATCATTGTACTCCCAAAAGAACCACTCCATGCTCACTTGTTTATGGAAATGAATCCATCATTCCCATTGAGGTTGAATTGCCTTCATAGTGCATCTCTTTCAAGCATATCTTGGATGATCATGACTATAAAGTAGCTCGCTTACAAGAGCTAGACCTACTTGATGAGAAATGCATAACCATGCTCAATAATCTTCAAGCATATCAGAACTGACTCAAAGGCCACTATACTTAGCATGTTAAGTATAGAAAATTTGAACTTGGTGATCTTGTTCTTAAAGAAAACCAAAAGAATACCATGGTTGAAAAGAAGTATAAAGGAAAATTCAAAATAAATTGGATAGGACCTTTCATCATTACTATAGATTATGGATTAGGAGCATCCAAGCTTGACACACTAGATAGAAATGAACTTTTTGAGATGATGAATATTATTCATCTCAAGCAGTACTATGCTTGAGCACTAAGGTATATTGTCTGTAAGGACCATTTTAGTTATGCCATTTTATCACTATTATTTTTTATATAAATATCAACCTTATCCATCCTCTTAGTCATATCCACTTTTTTCTTCTGACCTATCGACCCAATGTGTTCTAAAGCCTAGCCTATTTGACCTTGGTTTTTACCATTTGTTATGCATTTTTACCATCAAGGTATCTAATCAATTTTAGTTAGTTAACATACTTCAGATAAAACTAGTATTTTGGAGCAGTGTGATAGAAGTTTTGATACTTGCATCCTTCATTTGTTATTCCTTTCTTATCCCCAATTTGGTTACTAATTATAACTACCTTTGGGCAAGTTAGTACTATTGATCTATGCCATTGTGTCCTAGATAACCACCTATGGGTAAACTAGGGGCAACATTTATTTATTTAGCCTTGACATACCAACTTGCCACTTCCTATGTCGTACTATGCCTTTTTACCAACTATACCTATTTTGTTAAAATTGACTGCTACACTAGTCAAATTCCTTCGCTATAAGGGAAAAACTAAATGACTTGATGTCCTAATCTAGGACTATGTGGGTCATGTGCAATTTATGTTGAGGTTACCTCAGTCCCCCTTTCCATACACTCTCACCATATTATGAGCAACCTAAGCCATGCTCTCACCATTTTGTAAGCAACCTAAGCCACACTCTCACCATTTTGTGAGTAACCTTAGTTTAAATTCTCTCAACATTTTATGCTCTTGAACCATATTTTGTGTCATTATTCTCCATTGAGTTGAGACAATCCAAAATAATTCCAAAAATATTTGAAAAATCATTAGAAAAGAACAAAAACATTAACCACTTCTTTGTTAGGTTGTGGAGCTAAAAGCTTCAATGATGCAAACAGAGGAGGAGGTTTCAGGAAGGTTGTTGAGTGTGTCAGGCACCGGCATCAGTCAGGCCAACTGACGTCAGCAGGGAAGAGAAAAAAGGCAACTGATGTTGGTCAGAAGTCGGCTAGCATCGGCACCCCCCAGGCAGACAGGGACCGATGTCGGTCACCTGTGTGGTTCGACTGCGAGTGTTTTATGGGCAGTTAGCTAACAAACCAAGTGTTTGCATGTCAAGAGCCAAATTTAGACTCAAAGCTATGGATCTAATTATTGTAATTAGATGTCTAATTATTGTTTGGATGAGATATATATAATAGACTCATGGATTATATTGTAAGTTGTTCTAGTTTGAGTTGAGCAAAGTTTGCTTCTTCTGTGTGTGAGGTGAGCAAGGGTGTTCCTCCTAGTTCCACAACAGTACCAAGGTGGGTGCTGGTTTTGAAGAGTCAGCAGGATTCTTCAGGGGTGTATGATCTTGGTCATTAGGTGAGCATGGCTACTTTAGGAGATCTACATGGTAAGTAAGATCATTGATCTGCAGGTGTATGTGTGTGCAAGGTTAAGGTTCACAGGTGTACAGAACTAGATTGATTTGTAGGTGTGCAAGATTAGATAAGACATCAACACAATAGGGAGCAAGATCAAGTAGGATCTACTTGGAGTACAGGTGTGCACTCAGAGCAAAGAGGAAGGCAAGGTAGTTCCTTCCATAAGTAAAATCAAATTTGGGTTGTAGGTTGTTGCAATTCAGGGAAGATCTACTTGAAGTACATTGAGTACTTGTGGAGTGCGTGGAGCACTTGTGGTGTGTGTGGAGCACTGGAGAACTGGCAGTAGTGGATACTGGCTGGTTGGAGGTGAACAACAACTCTATATTTGAGTTGTGTGTTGGAACTTAAGAGAGAGAGATTTGAGAGAAGATTTACTGTTTATGCCCTAGAGGTGTGGGAGCCCTAGAGGTGTGTAAGGAAGAAGAACTGTGGCAACCTTCTTTGTTGTATTTCCTTCTGAAAGAGTTTTAATATAAGTTGTGTATTGTCTCTCATATCATGTGTTATTTCTGAATTCTAGTTACTTATGTATTCTGGTTAATTTCCGTATATTAAGTTGCTTGGTAATCAATTGTGTGCTTTCATTATTTCCCAACAAGTGGTATCAGAGCTAAGGTTGCAGGGAGCAAGTTTTTGTTTGGTTACAGGTCACTCTCAGGGGTTTCTGATTGAGTGGGAATAGAGCAATGGTAGATGAAAGTAAGCTAAGAATGGAGGAGTTGAAAAGCACAGATGGTCACTTACGGTCCTATGGAAAGAAAGAGCAGGAAAAAGAAAATTGTTGGTTTGTGGAAGATCAGCATGAAGGAATTGAAGAAGTAGATGCTGCAGGTGATGTGGCACAAGATGCTCTGGGAGGTTTCTTGGATAAAGTAGAATCTTGTTTTATAGATTCTGTTGCCTCTTTCCATGCAGCCCCAAGGAGAGGAGCTGGTGAGCCTTGCCAAAGAATTGGTAGTGGGGAAGTGAAGCTAAAATTGCAAGCATCCAACACATGGGTGTTGAAGGTGGTCATGCAGGTCCCGATCTTAGAGATAAGGCTAATTTCTTTAGGGAAGTTGGGTGATGAGAGATGCACAAAAACTCTCACAGCAGATACACTTGAATTAGCAGGTGGTAAGAAAGCAGGTACCCTTATCTACTTGCTTATATTACTGATTCTTCTTTTGTTATAGAGACGTGGCTTTGTAGGCTTGGTCACATGAGCAAGAAGGAGATACATGTTCTTAAGTAGAAGATAGATGTGTTTGATAGGCTTAAGAATTGGAAAGCCTTGGTGTTTTTGGAGGAGATGACAGATAGAGTTTAGTGGATGAGGCTAGATACTTCTGAGCAGGCTAGTTTGGACGTGGGTTTTGATTCAAAGGAGCTCACGGGTAAAAAGTCATCACTCACAGGAAAACACAGGTACCAACATCAGTCATGAGGAACTGGCATCGAATAGATAGGTGCTAATGTCAGTCATATGCAGACTAAAGCTGATGATGTTAGGTAGGGTAAGACTGACGTCGGTCAGGAGGACTGACATCGGCAGTAGGTAAGATCGACGTCGGTCAAGAGGACTAACATCAGTAATAGGGACACCGATGTTGGTAGAGTTGGTAGTTAGGATAGGCGCATGGAAATTGACGTCGGTCGGATGCAGACTGTGTAGTGACCGAGGTTGGTCACTGTAACAAATTTTGGGTGGACAACAAGCTGTTAAGGAGTCTCAAATGCCCATATGGAGGACTGAAGGTGGTAAGTAAGCCTCAAATTCATTGTTTCTCTTCTTTATACTAGTTGTTGACTATAGAGCAGGAAGGATCTAGGAAATAGTGGGAGCGTGGCAGGAATATGATATAGAACCAAGTGAAGACTTGGTAGGGTTGCCAGTTGGTATGAAAGCATAGAGATGAATGGATACCTTAATTGAAGAATAGAGTGAACGGACACGTGAGATGGAAGACCAAGTCATATGGTTTTGAGGTAGCTGCAAGATAGTGGTACAGGTTTGATAGGTGGAGGATAAAGCATGGCTTTAGTCAATGTCAGGGTAACTACTATGGTTTGTCTTACTAGGTGGATGATGATTGCAACATCATTATGTTGCTGTATGTGGATGGTATGCTAGCTAGCAGGTTTGTACATACAGGGTTTTGCTAAGCTAAGGGTAAGATTAGTTTAGTGGCATGTCATGAAGAATTTGGAGCAGCAAAATTCTTTGGCATAGGAGACATGGGAGATCATAGGTTGATTTTGTCTCTAGTGAGAGCTGATGTGAATCAGGTGTTGGGGAGGTTCAAGATACAGGACCGAAGCACACTAAGGGCTGGATAGTTTAGTGTTTGAAATCACATGAGGTTTGTTATAGACTTGAGTTTGCCCAAGCAGTGGGTGTTGTTCTAGAGTTAGGAGCCAATTCAGGGAAGTGGGTTCTCAGGTATTTGAGAGGGACCAGCAGCAGGTATACATGCAGGGTCAGGACTTCACTACATGGGTTTGTAGGTTCAGATGTGGCAGGTTACTCGGATAACAGGAGGTGCACCATAGGTTGTGTGGTGGGTGGTCTTCAAGTGGGAGCTTGAAGAGGGATACAAGCTAGAAAATAGATTAGATAGGGTACAGGTACAAGTATAGTGCAGCTATTTATCTCTAAGTGGGAGATTGTTAGGTTATGGAGCTAAAAGCTTCACTGATGCAAATAGAGAAAGAGGTTTTAGGAAGGTTGCTAAGTGTGTCAGGCACCAGCATCGATTAGGCCAATCGACGTCGACAGGGAAGAGATAGAAGGCAACTGACATCAGTCAAAAGTCGGCCAGCATTGGCACCCTCCAGGTAAACAGGTTCTGACGTTGGTCACATGTATGGTTTGACTGTGAGTGTTTTACAGGCAGTTAGCTAACAAACCAAGTGATTGCATGTCAAGAACCAAATTTAGACTCAAAGCTATAGATCTAATTATTGTAATTAGATGTCTAATTATTGTTTGAATGAGATCTATATAATAGACTCATGAATTGTATTGTAAGTTGTTCTAGTTTGAGTTGAGCAAAGTTTGCTTCTTCTATGTGTGAGGTGAGAAAGGGTGTTCCTCCTAGTTCCATAGCAGTACCAAGGTGGGTGCTAGTTTTGGAGAGTCAGCAAGATTCTTCAGGGGTGTATGATCTTGGTCATCAAGTGAGCATGGATACTTTAGGAGATCTACATGGTAAATAAGATCATTGATCTGCAGGTGTATGTGTGTACAAGGTCAAGGTTCATAGGTGTGCAGAACCAGATTGATTTGCAGGTGTGCAAGATCAGATAGGACAACAACACAATAGGGAGCAGGATCAAGTAGGATCTACTTAGAGTACAGGTGTGTACTCAGAGCAAAGAGGAAGGCAAGGTAGTTCCTTCCATAAGTAAGATCAGATTTGGGTTGCAGGTTGTTGCAGTTTAGGGGAGATCTACTTGAAGTATGTTGAGTACTTGTGGAGTGTGTGGAACACTTGTGGTGTGCATGGAGCACTGGAGAACTGGCAATAGTGGATACTGGCTGGTTGGAGGTGAACACCAACTCTGTATTTGAGTTGTGTGTTGGGACCTAAGAGAGAGAGCTTTGAGGGAAAATTTACTGTTTATGCCCTAGAGGTGTGGGAGCCCTAGAGGTGTGTAAGGAAGAAGAACTATGGCAGCCTTCTTTGTTGTATTTCCTTCTAAAAGAGTTTTAATACAAGTTGTGTATTGTCTCTCATATCATGTGTTATTTCTAAATTCTAGTTACTTGTGTATTCTGGTTAATTTCTGCATATTAAGTTGCTTGGTAATCAATTGTGTGCTTCCGGTATTTCTCAACATTCTTTGCCATAAGGATTCTAGGAACCCTTACTAAATTACAAACAAATCACTTGTCATTTAGTTTCCCCATCCTTTTTGGCCTTTTCATCTCATGCACTTACCATTTTGCAAGACCATTCCTCTTCTTCTCTCACATCCATTCTATTTGTTTTCATCAGTTATCACATTCTTCCCATTCCCTAAAATAACTACATTTGGCTTAAAGTTTTTTTATTGGATATTACATCCATGGAATTATGTAGGCAACATCCACTTGCCTAGTGCATATGGAGACATCTCAGCCACCCCCTTCCTTTTCTCTGATTTTCCCCATTTTGTTCATGTCTTAAAGTTGTCACCTATTTTCTAGGGGAACTATTCGTATGGTTTCTTTTGAGTGTTTCTTTATTATTTTGTTTGTGTGCCTATTTGTTTGCTTTCAACATTATTGCCTTGATTTAGTTTATGTGTTTATTGGGTGATTCCTTACCCACACTTATACTTGAATCCATTCATATTCATATGTTTACATTGTCATCATGTTTTCTATCATTGGTGCATTGTTTTCTATTGAGTATTGGATTATGGGAGTCAGTCCTTATGCATATTTCAACCAAGTCCTCATGATGTTATACCATGATGCCTACCGACATGTGCTACAACAAACCTTAGCTTTAAGAAGTATATTAAGTAATGGCAACATATTTTTGGCACCAACATCTTGATTCCATCCTAATCATATCCCAAATAGAGTAATTAAACACGAAAGAATTCTAACCTTTATTAGTTCATATGAGCATCTCCCTACTAGTGGGCTATTCCAATTCATCATTACCCTTTGTGTTAATTTATAATCAAGGTCTAATGATTATAACCACCTATGGGTAAATCATTTCACACTATCCCACATGCATTTTTCAATGATTATAACTGCGTTTGGGAAAATAACTATGTTGTCACCACTTTACATTTTATACCTATATAGGGGCATGTTATTATCTTGTTTATCTATCTTAAAAGGGGTAGCTCCATCTTTTCAATGATTATAACCACCTTTGGGCAAATCATTGTGTTATTATACCACATTGCCACTATCGGGGTATAATGTTTATAACCACCTTTGGCCAAACCATTGTAAACCATACCACTTGCATTCTCAATGATTTTTACTACTTTTTCATTATCATAGTGTTTTCACCCCATCATCTTTATTTTATTTGGTCCCCTCATTTCACTTCTTTCTTTTCGAGGGACCGTTAGCCGACCTACTTATGTTAACCATTCCCTTAAGGGGGCATCATACAATTAGTTTATCATCATTGTAGTTGTAGGCATACATGACCTTTTCATTATTTAATAAGACATTACTATGATTATAGCTTTCAATGCCTTCCCAAATAGGGGCAAAATTTAGACACCTAAATCTTTCCACCAATAACCTCCAACCAGTCCTTTGAACAATTTCTACCCAAAATGCATAATTTGGCCTAAAAACACTAAAATGAATTAAATGAGTTGATATTGATATATTCAAGTGTTGATTTTAGCCAGAGTATCATTAAATTGGGAAATGTAGTTTATGGGTCAACTAACTTTGATCAAATCATTTTGAGTCAAAATGCCAATTTTACACCTGGGTGCTCTGGATTGATCTATCCTATCAAATCTCTTACACAAGACACGTGCCTTTGTTATTTTCCATTAGTAACATCCTAAATGGGATAATGAATCTAATGCATCTAATAGTGACTTCCAATTCTAATCTAGTCAAAATTTGGACCAATAATAAGACATTCTGATTAATTTGAGTAATTTGTGTACAAAGTGCTTAAACGTGCTTAAGAGCTAATTAACCTAAATCAAGGCCTAATTAATAATTTCATAGAAACTTGTTGAATAATTTTTTTATAAATGAATATTGGATATCTACATCATCAAGTGACCTCATTTCTTGGGAAGACATCCCTAGGCATAAATGCCATAAATATCAGGATTCATGCCCTCCATGCCTCATCAATGCCTTCCATGATGCCCTCCATGCCTCTTAATTTCCATTTTTTCCAATGTCATAATGAGGATAATTATAAAATTAATTAAAAAAATTAAATTAATCCTCAACCACATATCTCAATCTCAGGATGGTCGATTCGGGTTGATTCTAGACATTCTCAAAAATCTATAAATAGGAAGCCTCGCCACATGAATTATAAGACATGAATATGAAAAATTATAATGAAAAATTGATTACAAAGTTTCAAGCAATTAGTTTTACCATGCCAAATTTATTCTAATCCAAGACAAGCCATAAGCTAAAGGTGCCAAGGAGATGGAGGTAGCCAAGCTTCCATTGATGAGGACTTCATGAGCACAAACCGAGCAACCCACTTCAACAAGAATTTTGGAGCATCTAAGGAAGGTAAAAGAAGATTTATTTTGCATTTTATTTGTGTGTTTTATTCATTTTTTAACTAAACTCTCCTTAGTGTCTAGGCCTAGAGATGTTATGTTAGTTAGTGTATTTCTTTCATTTTGTTTTCATTTTGAAACTAACACCATACTAGCCATCCTCTCTTGAGTAAAATTATTAGATCACAAAACCCAGACTGTATTTACTCCAAATTCCATAATAATTTTTTTTAATAGACTTTCAATATGTGATGAAACATATCCAATGATTTTGTATGAATCGCTCCACTTATTGATTAGAAAAGAATATAAATTTTGTTTAAGTTTGATCCAATTTGCTCAAGTATGCTCTTTTTTTCATTTTTATTTTGAAAATTGCCTTGTTATATGATCCATTTTGAGGTTATGGATGAATACATATGTTAGGAAATAATATATCTAAAATACCAATATCTTGAAACATATTACCATTGTACTATTTGTGAAAAATTCCATTGTTAAAATGAATGAATTTGAACCTAATCATGCCCCATAATATCATGTAAAATTTTCACATAACATAGGAATTATTGTATCATATTAAACACAATGCAAAAGGGTAAAATGACCTCTAAGTCAAAATAGTATGGGAACAATGGGTATGCCCCAAATGTGATAGATATGTCCCTAGTCAGGATAAATATATTAATGAGAACACACAAAAGTAATATGACCCCATTTATGCATCATAGAAACCATGTCAATGTAGTCCCCAAGATAATAATATAATATGCATTATTGACATGATATATGTATAGTATATAACAATGAATAAATTTCAAGTTAGGACCACACAAGTTAGTGACCACACCCAAGTTAGTGACTGGACAAGTTAGTGAGACAACACACAAGGACGCGGCTCAAAAAACATGACAATAAGAGGATCATCTATGGACAAAGATGCATAAAAAATAAAACACATGGACACACAAACAATAATTCACATAAAATATTCAATATAACCATGCAACATTCATAATGAATATGTCCATGTGATATATAAGATCTAGGTACTCACAAAAGATGTAGTAACCAATGTATTATAGCTTAATATGATAACTGACAAGAAGATAATCATATCACCATGAAAAATATGTTATATATAAATGATCCCAATATAGGATATAATATATATATAAAAATACCCCTTCAATATATGTGCAAACAGTGTGTAGTCAAGCATCATGTAACCTATAAAAATGCATAGTACCCACTCAAGAAATATAGTGAAAAACACGTGTAATCATGGATACGAAAACCTCATGCAAAGGTGAATATGTAACCATGTATAAATAAATGTTTTTTATTTTTTGTGTATTTTTTAATATTTTTGATGTTTACTAATAATATATTTCCCCTTGATTGGAAATTATATAAATCATGTAAATATCAAGTATGATGGACATAATGTGACAAGGTGTATAAGATCATATGGGGCATCATGGCCCATCAATGTAATAATGCAAGGCACACATGTAAAATAATTCCCAACCATAAAATAATATCAATGTGTCATAATCATATATAATAGATGAATATATGGAAGGCCCAAAAGTGAATACATCATATAGTGAGGATGAAGATGTACATGGGGAAACAACATGCCCTCCAATATATGACTATTCAAGGGTAAAAATATATGGTAATGAATATAACATGAGTGATAACCTATCATACATCAAGGTATGTGTAAGATATATAATTTTATTTAGTAATGTAAACTCTAAGGGATGTATAAGATATGATCAATAATGAACATGTGTGGGTAGAATTCCCCCATAGATAGATAGGTTTATTAATATAATCAATAAGGAACATGTGCGGGTATAATTCCCCCGTAAGTAGATATGTGTATATATCATGATGTATGAATCTATGTTTTTTTTGGTAATATGTATAGGATAAAAGAGAGAAGAAACATAAGAAGACATGAGCCACATATGGAAAGAGAGGAGCAAGGCTCCAAAACTAGAGTAATAAGATGAGGAAGATCCTAAGAAACCTACAACTTCCCTAAAAAATCAATGAATGTTATAATGCAATGTCTTGATAAATATGTTTTCATCATTAGGAAGCCAACATAATTGCTTAGAATAAGACTAACAATCAAATGGATGAGACCAATGAAAAATAAAAAGTAATTTGAAACAAGTAGCTATAAGAATGTTAATGAAAATAAAAGGCAAGTGTTAATGTGTGAAATCAAGAAGATAAAAGAATGCAATTAATCTCTAGGAGGAGGCCACATGCAAGGCACAACATATAGAATAAAAATGCTATGTATAAGACTATAGTAAACAAAATATGTATCAATGAGGCCCAAATTATGTTCACCATTTATGCTTACCCTAAATATGATTATATCAAAAATAAGGAATAAATAATTGTAATGAATAAATCTAACAATATCGTTATGAAAGTATAAAATTTAGACTTATCCAATTGGCTAAAAATAAAATCAATATAAAGTAATAAATGAATGATATAAAAATTAAGTACAAAGGATAAAAAATATCAAACCTAATTATTATAATTGAAATTTAGATCTAGAATATGACTATGTAGATTATCTGTGTTCTACTCCTAAAATTTGGGGTTTTTAGGTAGGATTATGCTCTGTATGAGTTTGATAATGAGAAGACCCATGTTGGTCAAACTTATACTATGAAATCTGAATATGTTCCACTAAGTTTGAATTGTGTAGGGTTGTGAAATATAATATTTATATGATTTTTTTGATGACATATTTATGATCTTTCAATATGCTCAGTTCACTATTTTTCCAAGAAAAATATGCTAAATTGTTGATTCCTTCTCTTTGACTGAGTTTGGTATTCAAAACAAATATTGGGTTATGGAGTCAGGCAACCACCAAAATGACATTGAAAAATACATATACCATAACTAAAATCACACCTTCATGTAATTTTGATTAAGTGTGAATGGAATAGCTTGAGTAAGGGTTTTGAACCTCCTCTTCCATAAAAGTAATGATGCAACTACATGCAAGCTAAACCATTATTTTAGTATGAGGGGATGATGAGAGACCAATATAAACTATTGTGTCACAAGTGTGTAAGATATGAATCAATGAAACTCAAATTGAAGAGGATGAGTGATGAATATGGATGTTTGGATCTACTTTAGATTTTGATCTTTGATTATTTGATTTGATTTTATTTCGATGGTCCCCCTTAATTCTCATAAAAGATGAATTTTATATATAAGGTAATGTAGGAAAATTTATGTACATAGGCTAACTTTAGAAATAATGAGTAAAGTTATAGATGCATGATCAATGGTGTTTTGACCAACATGACCCATTTAAAAAAAATTCAAATGAGGAACGTCTTTGAGCTTATATTTTATGTTCACATCTTGCTGTGAAATGAATCAATCCAAGTCTATGTTGGAAGTCATTGTCTTAAGTCTAGCTTTTTTTTAATTTAGAATGAAGTATTGATATAATCTAAATTGATTGAGTGTTCCCATAGTTACTCTAGTAATTTGATTGATACTTTAGTCTAAAGGTTAAAATGGACACATTTATTGAAGTTATTTTATGCATCTATTTGAAGTTTAATGCTATGACATTCATCGAATTTAGATTTTGACTTTATGGACTTTCCCAAGGTTGTTTGTTCTTCTCACGATTATTTTGGCTTCATTGACTTGATCCATATTTGAAAGATCCTCTACATTATGAATGACTTTTCATACTTAGTCATTTTGTTGAAGTTTCCTTGCATAGACCTTCATCATACGTCTTTTTTGAACCTAGATCAAATATTAAATTTAAGAGTGGTAAGGAAGTTTAAGTTATAATTAATAGGTCCCAATCTCTAGGATCATTTCACATGTTATCACTCACCTTCCTCACAAAGGATTTTAGAAATGACTAAGTCTTTTTCTTTGACAAGTATCTAGGTTCATAGGATTGGGATACATGTCCTCATATCATTTATCCATATCTTATGAGGTAATTGTTTTAAATCACTCACACCTAATCCCTCAATTAATAGGTTTGTGCCACATTCCCTCATCTCAGCTACTCACTTCTATAACTCAAACTGCTAAGGTAAGGACCTCATGAGCATATACATTAATGATATTAAGGCACATATCTCCATATCATTCCTTTAGAGTAAAATAATGAAATAACCAAGTTTTGGGCATCTAGATAAGTGAGATCTTGTCACATGGCATGATCCCACTCGTCCATGACTAATAAGACTGGGCCCAAGTCTTGAGGTTCATCGAGCACCTAGATAAGTGATGATAATCTATACGTTAGCTTCCCACTCATTATAATCTTGTAGGTAGAGGCATAATTCATAAGATTATTGATCATCCAAATAAGTGAGTTCATGCCACATGGTAAGATCTTGGTCATACATCACTAACATTAGTGGGCACATACTTCAAAGATAGGTGCCCCTCTAGATAAGTGAGATCATGTAATGTGGATTAATCCCACTCACCCATGACTTGATAGGAATACCAATGACTAGGTACACAATCAAAGATTAGAGACCCTTTAGACAAGTGAGGGCCAACTATGTGGTAATATCCAACTCATCTAGAGCTTGTAGATATAACAAAAGACAGTATAAATCCCATGATCTTTTAAATTAACTTGATTATGCCACATGCTAACATATTGTTGAACTAAAAATAAATTATCAGGGGTACATGCATCAAAGCTAAAATACTAAGTGAAAGAGATAAATCATGCCACGTGTTAACATCTCACTCACTACTTAATGTGGCTTATGGTATAAAATGCTAAGTTCAAATCCAATGGAAGAGTGACTCTAAGTAAAGAAGACATAAGACAAAGTATATTCAAGATACGAAGGTGGCCACCAAAACATTATAGCTATACATTTATCATTTTAAAAATGACTAAGTAGTTAAAAACATTTGCAAAGTTCCATGTGGTGAGTCAGTCATTCATAGTGCCACATAGGTAGATTGGGCATGTGCTCCTTACATTCCTTGCACCTGATATCTAAATTAAAGATGCTCTTATATGAGTCTTTTATCAACTTAAAGAGGTTTGAACTCATCAAATAATAATTTATAGCTTAGAAAACCTAACAAAACCATTATGGTGTGGCAACATCTGACCTCTTCTCAAGGCTCCTAAGTGGGCCATGTAATTTTATTCCATATTATTTATTTTAGAATGAGGAATCTTCTAACATAATCTTATTTTACCATTTCAGTCCTTGATCTCCAAGACTAGGATCTCATGCCTCTTAAAGGCAAGACCCATATCTCCATTATATTTATAATGCTACCTAATATATGTTAAAAGCATCGACTCTATTTTCAAAAAAACACTATCAAAATAATGTAAAATTGATTATATTTGTAAATGTCTCTAGTTGCCTTGAAAGTCTTCCAATTTCTACTTTAATGGATTAACACTAATTATATAGGACTGTAATTTGTGATTTTATGTAAAGTTTATGCATTAGCTAAGATGTGCTTCTGCTATTTGGTTATTATATTCCTTTCACTTCATTTGAAATCTATAAGGACCTATGTGTAATTAAATACAAACATGTTTGCAGTTAATTAATTAAAAGAGTCTTAAAATTAAGCATTTGCATTCACTCCTTAGACTCTCTCCCTATGTGACTAAAGCCCGAACCATCATGAAACTCAACATACAGTGGTGCAACTATAGTTAAGCATGTTTTAGTCCTAGAAGCATTTGTATTGACCTTTTAATCAGAAGATTTTATTTCTACCTTACCCTCTCTCTTTTGATATTTATTTATGAACAAGTGATATCTCCCTTTCTTTAAAAATAGTGAAGTGAAGAAAAGTAGAGCTCTGAATTTCATTATGCTATAATTGGTCTAGATAGAAATGTTGAAGTTATGTGAGTCAGTGATAAAATTGACATTGGACCTCTTGTGGTAGCATTGAATCTCTTGGAGATCTATTCCAAGTAGACTATTTAATGGATCCCCATACCTACAACTCATGCCCCAGATTATCTCAGTTACAATCCTAAAATGAGATGATATAAGTCCCAAAATTTTTCACAAGGTCACTCAATACATCTAATCTAATATATGTATTTGGGATTGAGATCTTCGCTCAAAAAACAAATGTCAATAGGCCAAAGGACCCACAAAGGCAAATGGGGTAGAATGACATAGGGCATGAATCTAATCTAAAATAAATAAAGGATCAAATCTCACTGAGGAGCATGTTGATAGATGATATTTAGTTAAGGGATGTTGATGGATATATTTTAATAAGTGTTAGATGTGATTTTTAGGTTCAAGGATTTAATGGAGACCAATGGGTGGTCAGAAAAGTCTTAAAAATACACGCATATACACAAGTAGGCCAAATATGATAAATTGGGGACATGACATTATGGAAAATGGTCTTGTACAAAATTTAGGTGTCTAAAACTAGATTTCATAATTGGTAATTGCCAATTTTTTTAAGAATAGGGGTGTAACTAAAGTAAGCCCCACATAACTACACCCATTATCTATGCTCTTACAAGGTCTCTTAGAGTGAATTAGGGTTTGTGACAAAGAAGTATGATTTTAGAAGATCTAAAACTTAATTTGACAACATGATAGAGTTTTTTTATTAGTCAGAATAGATGAAGGTACTGATGAGATTTGAACAAAATATAACATCATCTAACTAGGATCAAACTCAGTGACCAAAATCACACTTTAGCCTTCAATATTAAATAATTTTAAATTTCTTGTTTTCTAAAACTTCTTTGATTTACACTAATGTTCTAAGTTTTATCCTTGACTACTTGTAGATAGGTTTTAACGTATGGTTGACATCTGATAACACAAAAATAAGTCATAATATAGGAAAATATCTATAAACTATCCTTTTCCACTTTCATGTATTTAATTTAATTAAGTTGTTCATTTTACCTCTCTTTAGTGTATTAGTTATTTTATTTAATTGAGATTTGAAGTACACATTATTATTGATGATTAGTATAGTGTCCTCAACCTAAAATAACTTTTCAATAAAACATTTTTATGAAACTACACTCTATTGCTCCCAACCTAGGGTTTTCATCTTATTGGTGATCCCATTTCTACTTTAGAGTTTCCTAGATCCTTTCTTTGTTGAGTGTAACCCTAAATTTAGATATGGGGGAATAGGGTTAAGAATATAGAAATAGTTCAAGTACAAGGCTAATAAACTAATTTATAGTAGGCCAAAAAATTGAAAACTTAGATAAATGAATATTCTAAATTATAATATTGAGATATACTAAATATAAAAAGTACTAAATTAAAAATAAGTTCAATTGATTACAATACCAAATAGAAATGATACTTAACTAGGTTTAATGTGTATAAGCAAATCTAGACTAGAAATAGGTTAAAAGTACACAAGGTCAATATTTTTGATTAGTCATCAATTATTATAGATTATACTTCTATAGTCATAAACATTACCATCAGATCTAGACACTACCAATGATGCTAGTATCTAGTTGTGAAGTAGATGTTCAGTACGTAATAATGACTAGATCTCAATGTGATTAACTTTAATGTTATGGGTATTTTTTCACCTTTATGCTAATATATTAATATCTAGGATGTAAGTTATTAATCTTTACTAATTGATCAAATCATATCTATTCACCCTTCGAATGAGTTTACTAAAATGGGTTAGTGGGCTCATGATGTTGAGATGACCTCAAAGATCCTTTTATCAATGAGCATTGCCTACATTACCAACACTCATCCTCAAAATTATGTAGTTATTCCATGTGTGTAGGAATGTGTGTGTAAAAGAGTGTAATATACTTCATAAAAATACATGCAATGATCTAGTTTGTAACTTGAAAAATATCACTCATGGGCTACTCTTTGAATTCTTTAGACTTGTAATATTATTGATCCAATGTTTGACATGTAAATAAGGATGAATACAATAACTTAGTTTTGTAGTTGATTTATTGAGATTTAGTAGGTGTTTTATTTGTATTTTATATATGAGGAATGAGAAGGCTTAGATTTGTAATAATACCACACATTTTGAATATATCTTATGGTAGGGTTAACTAAGATAAATAAGCTGAACCATAGGTTTGAAACATTCAAAATTTGGATGACCTTTAGAACTAAACACTAGATAAGGATCTGGACACTATGGCTAATGATAGTGTCCCTTTGTGTGGTTAGTAGTATCTAGAAGACTAGAGAAAAAGTACATATCTAAAACCAATAGTGAAGGATACTTATCATGTTTTATGATTTTTATGCAGTGTATGGGAACTAGGTCATTAGAATGATATGGACTGGAATATGTGAAAAGCATTTAGAAATAATGAGATGGTGAATGCAAACCTTTCAGTAGTAAGGGGGTCTATAACTGAAGGATAGAGATCTGATTGACATTTTTCAAATGTATAAGACTAATATGCTATAAATATTTAATTTTAATATTTAAACCCCCTTTAATATAGTAATGCACAAGGATGAAATTACTAGTTTAAAGGAATGAAATGTGTATATAGGTTTGTATAACACACCTTGCCTTTACTTGAGATCAATTTGAGTTCTTTGTTGGTGTATGACCTACAACCAAGAACACGTTATAAAATAAATTAGTAAATGTAATCTAAAATTTGAAATAATTGAGATGCTTGAAAATAAATAGATTAAGGAAGGAGTACACCTATGTGTTGATGCCACCTTGTTGCATCTTGATGCTTTGACTTGGTAAATATTCTTATTTATTAAGCATTAGATATGGAAGAGGTTTAGACCTAAACCTTATAGAAATGAAGAGGGATATTAAAAGGTATTATGCCCCCAATTTGGTGTAAGGATGATTTGTGACACATATATTGAGATCACTATATCTTAATCACACAACTCAAGTGTGAATATGTAATCTAATGAAGGTGAGTGATTTAATCAACCCATCCTATAAATATAGTGAGATTGGATAATTTAATAAATTTAAATTATAGATTTGGTGAGGTTTAATGATTTAATCACTTCAACCTATAAAATTAACCAACTATTACATAAAAAACCATTCGATAACAATACATCTTGGTTTAATCAGTGCATCCTAGTGAATAGTATACTTTGTAAATTTTACAATATTTTATGTAATATCATGGAATATTAACCTATAATATGTTTAAGATAGATTATATATGTCATAAATATAAAAAATTCAGTGTCAAATATGTGCAAAATTGGTGTAATGTATAGGATTCTAACCCAACTGTATATCTAAATTATGAAACTGAACTAGAGATTATGAAAATGTGGAGGTCATGTCTTTGTGACATGCTCTAACTAAAATTTGGAGATAATGAGAAAGTGTGTAAGTGGGGAGGTCATGTATATATATATATATATATATATATGAATCATGTAACATATATGGATAACATGTCTAATTAAATATATTAGTGAATCTTGTAGTATGTGATCACATCAAACCCTAAGATGCATGATATATATCATGGAAATGTCTAGAGAGTAACAATACAATCCAACACAAAATCAAGAACACGCACAAGATAACTTGATGTAATGTAAAATAAGGGTCCAAGGAGACCTCATATTGAAATATGGAAACTATGAAAATTGTGGAGGTCATGCTTTTATGACATGCCCCCACTGATATGTCCCCCATTTTAAGGTGAATAAAATAGAATCAATTAGTTACCTTACCTCAAAAGGATAAGGTAGTTATATATATATATATATATATATGAATCATGTAACATGTATGGATAACATGTCTAATTAAATATATTAGTGAATCTTGCAGTATGTGATCACATCAAACCCTAATATGCATGATATATATCATGGAAATGTCTAGAGAGTAACAATACAACTCAACACAAAATCAAGAACACACACAAGATAACTTGATGTGATGTAAAATAAGGGTCCAAGGAGACCTCATTTAAGGGTCATGTTCAAATTACATAGAATTGAAAGGAATGACATATTCAAATGTCCAAACAACATACAATGACACATGGGCCAATAAGGAAGGATATATTCAAATGTTCCACAAGAAATAAAATATCAAATAATGGAATCCACTCAAGGAATTGACATTATGAATGAATCATAAACAATAAACATAAACATATCATACTAGTCCCTACATATATGTGTTAGTGTAAAATGTTATCTAATATAACATATCAAGTAGACTGTGAAATATATGAGCATGGATATTGGAATGTTTAAGTGTTTGTATATAAGATCAAACATTATAATGTATAAATGATCATAAAGGAGATGTAAACTATATCAATCATGATCATAGAAGCAAATGCCCCCAATATACCATATGATGTGGGTAGAGGAGAGATCCAACATCTATAAGTGCATATATCATGTGTTTGGGTATGCCTATATCACACTCAAAGATGAATGAAAAATATTTGTATATAGAAATGAAATGATATACAATCTACTAACATAAATCAAACAACATAGATGCCAAGGAGCTAATAAAACATGGTGATGATGAATATTTTTGTATTTTTTGAATAGATTTAAATGTTTTTGTATTTTTGGAATATTTAGGTATAATATGTATGCAATAATGTTCATTGGGTTCTTGATATTTTTTCCTTTAATTACATTTAAGTGGTATACACATTTTCCTAATTTTTATGTAATTGCAAATGGGCCCAACTAATTTGGTTTGAACATTCATTTCTTGTATTTTTATGGATTGGTATTATTTTGATTTTATTTTAGTACCAAGTCACCTAAAAAAATTCACATGGATGAACCTTTTTTTATATGCTCATTTGACATGATTTTGATAGACCCATAAATGTTTAATAGCTTGTGTTCATTTGACATTAAATTGTTCCTTCTAATATAATCATTTTTATTGATATTCATTATATTTTATAATATCCTTGAGAGAAACACCTAAGGATGGTATTTTAAGTTCACTAGGTAAAATTACCTCTTTACCATAAACCAATGAATAAGGTGTGGCTTGAGTATGTGTACGAATACTGGTGCAATATACCCATAAGACATACACCAGCTATTGGTGCCAATATGTACTAGATCATTCAACTATTTTTCTATGTACCTTGACAATGGTTTTATTTGTTACTTATACTTGACCATTACCATGTGAGTAATAATGTGTAGAAAAGGTGTGCTTGAATTAGTATTCTCTGAATAATCATTTCATTATTTTATTTTTTAATGATGACCCATTATTAATAATTGTTTTTGAAGGTATGCAAAAAATGAGAGATAATATTATCCATTAAATACCTACACATGTCATCCCATATGGAAAACTAAATTAGAATTTCCTCCACCCATTTTATAAAATATTTTCTATCTATGATTACAAATTTTTGACCACTTACATATATGGGGTTTATTTTTTAACTTAAATCGAATCCCCATAAGGACAAAGGCTATGCAAAGATAATTAGTTGTAATTAATGAGATGGATCATAATTTAAATTAATATATTTATATAATTTTAAACATAATTTGGCATGTTTAATACATTCATATTCCATTGTAGGCCAATAACAACCTTGGCATAATAACTTCTAGGACATGGTCTTGCCAATGAAGTGTCATCCACAGTCACTATCATATATTTATAAGAGTGCAGTTCATGGTTCATCCTTATTTAGGAATAATTGCCCATCAAAACTTTATTTGAATAAATAATTTAAGATAATAACATAAAAAGTGCCTCTCTTTGTAATCTACATTTGTCATTCTATGTAAAATGATCTAGTATGTAAGCCCGATAGAGGAAATTATAAATGTCATTATACCATTCTATATTTGTATAACTATGTGTAATAATAAGAACTATTAAGGCATCCATTTTGTTTGATGTAAGGGAATGTTGTTGTAACTTATATATTGTAAAATTTATGTAATTATCATTGATATCAAAATACCATTCTATATTTGTATAACTCTGTGTAATAATAAGAACTATTAAGGCATAAATGTCATTATACCATTCTATATTTGTATAACTCTCTGTAATAATAAGAACTATTAAGGCATCCATTTTGTTTGATGTAAGGGAATGTTGTTGTAACTTCTATACATTAAAATTTATGTAATTATCATTGATATAAAAATGCATTAAGGATGCCATAATGGCCATTATATTTGGTGGTGGTTATCTTTACATGGGTTATCAATATAAAATGTGTCAAATGTTTCTTTTAATCTATCCACCATTCATTTATATAGAAGTAAATTCTCTTATTTGGTTTGGTAATGATTGGTAAATTTATTAAAAAATAATCGAGAATCACCAAAACCTTAAATATCCTTGATATGAAGTTTTTGTGTTTTGGATAATCTGATTATCAAGGCCTCATATTCTGCTATATTATTGGTGTAAGAAAAGGCTAATCTAGGAGAGAATGACATGTAGTTTCCCTTAGGGGTGAAAAATATGATACCTACACCCAATCCTATCATACATTTGGATCCATCAAAGAACATTGTCTATGTATTATGTGATATATTATATGATGTTAACTCATCACAAAAATCCTCGGTAATTAGGAAAGGATCTATAAATAGAGTCGTAACTAGCTGATCCTCTATAATTTAAACTTTTATTAATTTTTGAGATAAAAATTTGAGTTAAAATTATATGAGTTGCATCACTCATTTAGCTATTTGGCCAGTTAGGTGTGTTTTATTGATGAAAAACTTCAAAGTATCTTATTTAATTATCACTTAGATCTCATTATTAAGTAGTTACTACCATAATTTTTGAGTAGCAAATACTAATGCGAGACATAGTTTTTTGATTGCAATATATTTGCATCATAATAAACCAATTGAAAACTTATATAATAACTTGAATTATCTCAATGGTCATCATTGTATTGGGTTAATAGGGTTCCTTGTAGACACTACATTTGAATTATATAGCACCCCAATCTTATATACTTTGCAAGTACTTCTCATGGTTGTAACCTTTATTTCTAAGACCTTCTTACTACTGAAGTCTCACATCTACCATCTCTTATAATTATTGACCATCTCTTAGTTTTTCCATATGTTATTTTGATGACTAGTATTCTATACTATTTAAAATGCTATAAACTTGCTTATTATCATCCTTTGCAAGTTTTGGACATGTACCTATTTTCTATCTTCTTGGACACTTATGTCTTAGGTGAACACTTATGTAAACACTAGTGTCATGTGACAAACTAAGTGTATAGTGCCCTAAAGTTATCAAAATTTCAATTATATTGTTTTATTATCATTCAAAATTTACATCCATAGATGGTTTGTAGTGCTAAAGGTTTTATGGTAGGGCACAAAACATGAATGCCTTGTGCAAGGCATAAAAGTATTCGGTGATAGGTGTGGAAGTGTTATTGTTTAATTGTGTGTGTAGAGCATAGATTATTTCATCATAATGATGGGAACATCTCCTAAGTGTGGTACCCTTTTACTCCTTAGGATGAACCTTTGGAGTAGGCTAGATTCCTTTTATTCTAAGTGCACCTAGTTTAGGACTAGTGCACAAACCTAAAGAGCATAAAAGTAAATATACCACTATTTTAAACCTAATATTTTGAAGGAAAAGATAAGGATAAGTTAAGAATTTACTAAAATTAAAAGGTGATGCACCAATAATAGAGTGATCACTCCTACTACCTTGGACTCACTACAAATCTTTGAGGATAAGTCAATATCACACAAACTCCACCATGGACACTCTAGATGCATAAGTGTTTCACATAGAGGCACAAGAAAAAAAATGTAGAATTTAAAGGGATGAAGTTTGTCTATAGACAAGGTTTTCATATACCTAAATATGCACATAATATGATCTGCAAGTGGGTTCAAAATTCCACACAAAAGTACTAGGAATGGATGATAATGAGAGGGGTAAATACTAACCACAAAAAAAGATAAACAAACATAAATCACACATAGAATGTAAGAATAATAGAGGGAGTTGAACTTAATTCCCATTAACATGTAAGGTTTAAACAACAAAAGTAATCTTGGAGGGAAAATTTTGGTAGTGTGAGGTTTCCTAAAAAATGTTGACCCTTTTATAATAAAGAACCAGTATTTTATAAGGGAACAATCCTTTTTACAATTAATTCCCCCTTGGGGTTGTAGATATAGTCTTTTAATTATTTTGTGATACCACATCAATGCTTCTTAAATTCTACTTGATAATCCAAATTTGGGAGTTGGTGGCATGATTATTCTTGATCCACATGTGTGTTTGAGATTAGAATATCTTTGGAATAATTAGAGGGGTGGTATGTTGATTATATTTTGATGTCTGACAACCACTTTGCATTTACTCATCCTGATAAAACCTCAAATACTGCTCAACTACTTATTTATAATACACTACCACTTGTCAATCACTTTGTAGGTCTCCCTTGAATTGCCATGTCATTGATGTGTATCTAATGGGAAACATTACCTTATGCCTTTTAGGGATATTTGTGGACTAAAGGTTGTATAATTAGAATACATAGTGAACTATGAGTTAGTGAATCATACATATGTAAAAGCCTTCTATGGGGGTGCATGGATTTTAACCCTTTATTACCAAGTCCACTTTAATTAGTCTTATCAAGTCTTTTTTTCTGCCCAAGGCCCATATCAGTTTGTGAAGTAGCACATGTGCAACATAGATCACCACTTGAAATTTGTGAGAATGCAAAAGTGGAATGAAATTGATTCTTGTGTACCTCTCCCTACATTATTTGGAGATTAAGAGATCTACACCTTGCACAATATTTATCTTGTGTGATGGAACATCCATACATGGGTCACATATTAAAAACTCCTTATGAATGCAAGTTAACACTTAGTTGATTCATGGATCTTCACTCACTACTTTAAGTATGGGTGCAGATGGGAAGTGTCTATTTATAGCTTGCTTTAAAGAACCCAACACTTTTGCTAATGCACACATTTTTTGTAGGATCTTTGTGAGTTTTGTATAAGTTAGGGGTGACTTAAAAAGTCAACACTTTTGGTAACCTCTGCAAGATGCTTTCATTCTAAGCAAAAATCTAGTATCCTTTGAAACAATCCATTGGGCATAGAGTCATTGAGATTTATGGTCACTTTACTCTTTAATGGACTGGCTGTGTACTCCTCAATTTGAAATAAACTAATATCCTTTTAACAAAAGAAAAAAACTACACTAAAGGAACTTAGAGGAAAATATCTAAGCTAATCAGAACATTGCACATAAGCACTTGGAGGAAACACAAGCTATCCTAAGACATGGTGTGTAATGCACTTAGGGAAATGAAAAACATCCAATCTATTTATTTACAAACTATACAAGAATCAATGAAGATAGTGCTTGAGATGGATCACATTGAATAGAATGGGTAATTACAAGTTAGAAAGCTTTGGATTGATTACATTTGATTATGGTATATGGACTGATCTATATCACATAAAATTTAGTATGCCTTTTGGCTTTTTCTCTATTTGCATCCCATTTGAGAACTAAATCTCTTTCTTGGAACCTTCTATCAATGGTCCTTTTATCAAATGTCCTCTTCATCTAGGCTTATTAAATTTCCATCATGTGCAAAGATCGTACTCTAGTCTCTTTGAGTTCCATTAGCTCTATCAACCTTACTATGAGGGGATTACTTTCAAACAACTCCAACTGATGGGCGAGTTCTAATGAAATCAAATCAAAGGATTGGGTAATATAGCTTCCCTTCCTTAAACTAACATGAAGGGTGAATTTCCCAACACTCATTTGGGCATGATTCGGTCGACCCAAAAGGTAGTCCTTGTTAGGATTAATAAGGCTTAGGTACTACAAGCTAAGGCATAACTCTGATACTTGTTGTTAGGATCAATAAAGGCCTAATCCTAAGATGTGCAAGAATAAAATAAGTAAACAAAACAAGATAAAAAAATAGAAAATATGAGAGACAAACCATAACATAAGATATATGTGAAAAACCTAATAAACTATCTAGGTAAAAACCATGGGGAAAATGTAGCATCAGACTTCATATTTCCATCAGTAACTCTCGTTTATAACATATCCTCTCAGCAAATCCTTTCTAGTGATAACACCAAACACTTAGGTGAGCAAAGCTTACAACAAAGCTTTCATGTTCTAACCTCCAAACTGCAATATATAGCTCTTACAATGATAATCTCCATAGGATATAAGGGAGCTCTAAAAACATCTACCTCTATCTCCATGAGCTAAGCTATCAAGCCTCTAATCTCCATCTTCAAGGATCCATTCCATGCATCTAGGTGAGCCAAGCATAACAACCTTTTAAGCTCTAACCTTTAACCTGCATGTGATGCTTGCAACCCAAGCATCTAGGTGAATTAGGCATACAAGCCTTTCTAATGCCAACCCCCTATCATGCAAGTTCAAACTTTCAAGGATCGAAGTGATCCACTAAATGGATAATTAAAATAAAAAGAGGAGTAATGCATTTATAACATTTTAAAACATGAGAGAGAGGGGAGAGAATGAATAATGTCCCAAATAAATTTGACCCACACATGAGTGGGGGTGTTATGTGATATCTATAATGTTTGTCACCATGTGAAAAAGTCTTCAAAACATATTCACTTTAGACAAGAACATGTGCCACCTTCATATGGCTCCAAAACTTGCTCCCCACTTCTATAAGTGAGTCCAAACACTCAATAGTGTTCTTATTATCTTCATATCCAATGGTCAATAAAGTAGATTCCTAATTTAGACAAGATCCAATCCACCCCATGTGACTCCAATAATTTTACCCCACTCACATATGTGAGGTCAATCTACAATAGTACATTTTTGTCTTCTTCTTCCATGTGACCACACAAGTCCAAAAGGTGTTATAATCACCTTTTGACTTTCTCTAAACATGTGAATCATGGATCCAATTATGAATTCAACCTATGCATGACCTTTTATATTTTTCACCATGTAACAACCCACATGTGACTCACTAAGGACAAAACCCATGTCCTCTAGTGGAGTACTACACCTTACACTTATCACATCATCATGATCACACTTGAGACCCACCATAGGCCCCACCACCACATCACCTTCTTGACACATCACCTACATGCCATGTAACCTATATGCCACATAATATACACACCTACATGCCACATGACCCACATTCCATGTCAACATGAATAGTGTCTATGAATAGTGACCATAAATAGTTACTTCATACCCAACAATCTCCCACTTGAAGTCATATACATAGGAATTTTAAACACCAACATCTTCTACCAACCCGTTGCCACCTAGCTACTATCCATGCCTATGCCCACTGTTGCTCCATAAAAATAAGCCTATTACAAGTTTTTTACACTACTAAAACTTCTCTATCCTAATCAAAATTTTCAACATCTGCATGACCATAGAATATTTACATTAATATGAAGTGACTCCCACTTCACTAAAAATGCATATTTATTCCAAATATTCTACTGTGAACCAATCACAACTCCCATTGCCTGGAAGTATCTAGTATAATGCACACCATGGATTTCTTGAGGCTTTCCTACTCTTAATGAATATGATACATAAGACATCCATGTATTCTCATCCTTTGATTTAGGACACTTTGGAAGATAACTTATAACTTAAAAGAAGTGGGATACTTGACTTTCTTGCTTTATATCCACTGTGCATCTTCATCCTTGGTTTGCTCCTTCATCTCCTCCTATTCACTTGAGCCATTAAAAAATTGATCTCCACCATGTTGGGGCCTATAACCAACCTATCATCAATCTATAAAAGCAACCTTTGATAAGCCTTGTCTATCCATTAAGGTATTTCTATACCACATCAGCATGCCTAATGAAACCTGTATAGTCTTTAATTCTATAAACTAACAACTCTTTACCTCAAACACATATCCTCCTAGTTACTCTATCTCATCATGAGATCACCATGTAGGAATGATGCTTTCACATCCCATTGTTCCAATAATGGATAACAACAAGTGCACACCACACTTTTGATAGTAGTCTACAACTAGAGAGAATAACCCATATAAGTCAACACCTAACTTGTACATGTAGAAAATAACTACCCACCATGCTCAAAATGGTACCCATCCTCAATTCTTATGAAGTCATCATAATACTTAGTGCATCACTACACCTACCAAGTTTTTGAGCCTCAAAGATACTATTAAGATGCATCCTACTCTACCACATGCCAAACCAAAGTCATTTGTAGAGTTACTTCATGCATCAGTTCAGCTGGCTACTCACATCAGCTACACCACACCTCTCATAGCTATTAAATTTTTCTACATCATAACCATTGAGAACTTCACTCAATGCATCTATGAGTCTCTAAAAGATTCAACACCAACTTTTGTCTTCCAGAGTACCTCAGGTCTCAAATTTTTTCTTTTAATCCATCAACTACTCCATCAGGTATAGATTCAGGTTTATTGGTACCTCCTCTTCTACATGGAATTATAAACATCTTGGACAACATGTTGTGGTAGTAGGATACAATAAATTTTACCCCTTTTCCAACTGAGAAACTCCATCTACACTAATGAAGTCTAGTTTTCTCCTCAAGCTATATAGTTACTTCTTCAATAGGAACACTATTGATGCTAGTCCATTTGGCAAAGCTTGTTCAACTTCTCCTCCATTTATTCATATCCATTTTCATCTTCCATAGAGAGAAATACTTTCCATGTGAACTATTTTTCCTTTTTTTTGATTTTATATCTTGGTTTCTCCAATTGTAACTCCCACATGCATAAAACTAGCCAAAAAACCATGGCTTTCATACCACTTATTAGGATCAATAAGGTTTAGGTACCAAAAGCCAAAGCATATCTCTGATACTAATTTTGAGGATCAACAAAGGCCTAATCCTAAAGATGTGAAAGAATCAAATGAAAAAATAAAACAATCTACAAAAAATAGAAAACATGAGAGATAAACCATAACATAAGATATACATGAAAACCCTACTAAACTAGCTAGGGAAAAACCATGGGGCAAAGGTATCATGTAGACTTCATATTTCCATCAACAACTCCCTTAGTAACTCCTTTCAGTAACTCCTTTCTAGTGCTAACACCAAGCACTCAGGTGAGCAAAGCTTACAACCAAACTTTCATGCTCTAACTTCCAAACTATAATATGTAGATCTTATAATGCTAACCTCCATAGAATATAAGGGATATCTAATAACATATACATATATCTCCATGAGATGAGCTATCAATCCTCCAAGCTCCATCTCCAAGGATCCATTTCATGCACCTAAGTGAGCCAAGCATAATATCCTTTTAGGCTCTAACCTCTAACCTATAACCTACCTGTGATGCTTATAACCCAAGCATCTAGGTGAGTTAGGCATACAAGACTTTCTAACTCCAACCTAATATCATGCAAGCTCAAACCTACAAGGATACAAGTGATCCACTAAATGGATAATCAAAATACAAAAATGAGTAATGCATTTATAGTATTTTACAACATGAGAGAGAGAGAGAGGGGAGAGAATGAATAGTGGCCCAAAGAAATTTGACCCACACATGAGTGGGGGTGTCATGTGATCTCCATGATTTTTATAACCATGTGTAAAAGTCTTCAAAGCATCTTCACTTTTGACAAGAACATGTGTCACCTTCATGTGGCTCCAAAACTTTCTTCCCACTTCTACAAGTGAGTCCATACACTCAATAGTATTCTTCTTGTCTTCAACTCCAAGGGTCAAAAAAGTAGATTCCTACTTTAGATAAGATCCAATCCACCCCATGTCACTCAAAAAATTTCACCCCACTCACACATGTGAGGTTAATATACAATAATGCATTCTTGTCTTCTTCTTCCATATGACCACATAAGTCCAAAAGGTGTTGAAATCACCTTTTGAATTTCTCTACACATGTGAATCATGGGCACCCTTACAAATTTGAACCATGCATGACCCTTTGTATTTTTCACCATGTGACAACCCACATATGACTCACTAAGGACAAAACACATTACTCTAGTAGAGTACTATACCCCACACCTATCACATCATCACGATCATACTTGGGACCCACCATGGGCCCCACCACCATATCAAATTCTTACCATATCACCTGCATTCCATGTCACTTATATGGCATATCATCTACACACCCACATGCCACATCACCCACATGCCTTATCATCATAAATAGTGACTATGAATAGTGCCCATGAATAGTGGCTTCACACCTAATATTCTTAAGCTTCGTGTGCCAAGCTCATTGATGATCCTCCATGGTCCTTTTTATAATGTGAATTAAATTATTATATGTGGACTTAACCAGACCATTACCTTGAGGGTAATAATTTAATGAGGAATTTAGGTAGATATTATACTTGAAGGCCCATTCATTGATCTTAGTTTTAAGTAAGGCCAACACATTATCAAAGATAATGGTGGCCAAAACACCAAACCTTACTACAATGCCTTCTTAGAAATCTAGGATGGATGTCTCATTATACTCCTTGAGCACTACTACCTCTGTCCATATTTTGAAATATTATATGGCAATGAGGAACCATTTATTCTCATCAATTGATGATGGGTTAATCATGCCTATGAAATCTAAGCCCCACTATACAAAGGGGCGATCAACCTAAATTGGGCACAATGGTAAAGCTGATAAATTTTGTTTGCCTATGAATAAGGCACATTTATTGTAACTTTACACATATGCATATGCATATTTGAATAATTTTGTCCAATAATATAAAACCCTTATAATCTTTATGGTAGTAGTCTTTGGTGAATAATGGCCTTTTGATGGCTCATCATGAAATTCTTGGAGAATTCTACCCACCTAGTCTAATTCTATGCATCTCAATAGGACTCCATTAAGGTCCTTTCAAAAAAGTGCACCACTAATGAGCACATAAAGAATGGACTGTAACTTAAAGTGCATACACTTAGCCTTACTTAGGCCATGGGGATATACACCAATTTGAAGGAAGGTTTTCATATTTTTGGTCTAACCTATCAAGATGTTATGATGTTCTGATTGGTATTTAGATGATGTGATAAATGCATTGTTTTCATGCTTCACACTATCTACCAGTTATTTGCAATACCACTTTCCTCAAATGAACTTGATGACCTAGATGTCCACATCATATTCCATCACCTTTGTGATCTATCCAACTCTTTTCTCTTTAATGCCTACATGTGGGACCATTAGCTAAATCTTGTTATTGAAGAGCATGTGCCAAAACTTATTAAGCACTCTTATAATTGTGAGGGCATTATTTTCCATATGGCTGTAGTGTAGTTCATAATATTTTAGATAAATAAAGTAATTGGTTACTCTAATTGATAATTGTTGTGCTATGTAAGAATGGCTAAGATGCCTTTAACTCTCCCAAATGTGTAAAGGATAAAATCCTTACTATAAACTGAGTTGATCAAGGTGGGAGATTGTGAATTTGCACACTTGATGTCTTCAAAATTACTCCTACCTTCATGAGTCTAGCTGAATGCAAAATTCTTTTTGAGCATTTCAGTGAGGGGTTTGGTTAGAGTAGAGAAATCAAGCATGAATCTCCTCATGAAATTTACCCTCCTTAGGAAACTTTGGAGACTCTTCTTGTGACTAAGGAGAGGGAGAGATGCAATAAATTTGACTCACTTTGGATCAATTGTGAGCACCTCTTTGGAAACAATGGGGCTTGGTAGAGAGCCTTCATGAATTGAGAAGATAAACTTTCTAGGGTTCATAGATATTTTGAACTTTTAGCACATCTCAAAGACTTACTCCAAATGGTCTAAGTGATCTTCTACATGCTTAGAGAAAATAGTTATGTCATCAAGGTAGACCAAAATGATATGGTTGATAATTTCCTTAAATTCTAGATCCATAGCTCTTTAGAAGGTTTCTACTACATTTTTTAAACCAAAAAGCATCCATTGGTATGATAAGGTTCCCCATTTAGTGGTGAATGCTATTTTATAGTGATCACACTCTTGCACAAGAATATGATTGTAGCTTGAATAAACATATAGTAGTAATAATCTCTCTATGCCTACAATTTTTTGTAATATTTGATCCATTGGTGGGAGGGGATAGTGATCCTTAAGGGAGGCTTTATTCAAGTCTCTAAAGTCTACACACATACAAATTTCCCCATTCTTCTTCTACACTGGGACTAAGTTGGAAACCCATGAAGAGTGTTTGATTGGAAGTATTATGCTATATTTAATGAGCTTTAAGATCTCTTTTATCATTAAGGGTTCAAACTTTGGGTTGATAGGCCTATGATTTTGGTGGACTGGCTATTCATTGGCGTCAAGCTCAATAGTGTGTTGGGATAATCCTAGATCAAAGCCTCTAAGGTCCTTATAGCTCTATCTAAAGATATCATCAATTTTTTTGTTGAGTTTAATAAAGTTCTTAATTTTTGGTGGTGAACATACCTTGCTAGCTTTCAATATCTTTCCTTCAGAGATAGTTACTTATGTAGAGATATCCTCCTTTATTGTCATGTTTTGTCTCTCTCCCTTGAGTTGATCATTAGAATTAAAGATGTTTTCTAAGGTAATTAACTCCTTGGGCAACTTGTTTCCTTTCAGTTGGAAGATATGGTCCCCATATTGGGTATTAAGTTGTGTTTGGTTCTTGGCATAGAACTCAACCTCATCTTATAGGAAGATGATAATGTATTCATCACTTTTAAACACCTACCAGTTATTTACATTTTTAATGATTGTCGATCTGGTTATGAGCCTTATGAGATACTTGAACTCCTTTATTATGTCACATTGGATGTCATATTGTGAACCTATGGTTACGATTCTATCTGCATCAACATTATATGATCTTGGTATAGAACTAATATTGAATGCATCAAAGCCTTCAATCATATCCCACACTTTATACTTGTAGGTTTTCATCAAGCCATTATTGGTAATGCTCTATACCCTAACTTGGTTAATAAATACTTCACTATCACTAAATGTTGTAGTGCCTTGATTCCTTTTTTTTGCACTAGTTAGAGATCATGGATCAGCAACTCATACTCTACAACATTATCTATGCAATTGGGATATTAACTAAATGTGTGGATATACTTATCCTTTTGAGGGGAGACTAGCATCACACTAGATCCAGTGCCATTTTTGCTTCAAAAGCCATCTAAGTATAATTTCCATATGCCTTTAAGGATCTCTTGCACCTTTATGAGCTTGAGTAACACAGAGTTCTCTTCTAGGATGCAATACATACCTAACCCTATCTCCTCTACATTATCATATGGGCTTAATTCATAATGTTCATGTGCCCATTCATCCAAAAAAACATATGGGATATATTCAAGCAACATTGTGGCTTCATGGAAAATCAAATTCTCTTCTTGATCAAACATTGTATAGTTTAATTCAATTAAGCTAGGAGAGTATGGCTCAACATGATTTTTGAAGATGGATTCAACCTTGATGGTCACCTTAATCCCATATTTAGTTCTGAGTAACATATGTGACTAGTCTAAAGATAAATATCCACCCATCCTTTCCATGAAGTCTCTCGAGAGGAAAATGGTGAATCAGGGGGCAAGTCAAAGATTGTGATATCATATGCAATCAAAAGGCTTGGGAATGTATGTAGTGTAAGATTTAAATCCTTGATGATTCATACAATCTTGACTATCATGCCTTCTAGTTGGATCAATCCCTTTGAAATAGGGGAATATGCAATTTTGAGCATATCTGCAATCTTCTTTGTCATCACCTAGATGCTCACACCTGACTCGATCATGTAATTATGTACCAAATGTTGGTTGATAATGAAGGATATATAGATTGAGGGTGGCTTGGTGATATTACACATTTGTGCTTCTTCCAATTTGGGCAATCATAGACTGACATAGATAGAAGGCATAAGTTATGATGTCTTACATTCCTAAAAGCTTTTTAGAGTGTCTTGTAGAAAATTCCTTTGAGAAAGAGTAGCAAGAACATCCCACATGGTTACATTGAGGCTCATTTTATTCATCTATTTGACTATGTTTAAGGGAATTTGATATACCTTTAGCCATGGATTTTTAATATTAGCCTCTCCTTATATTTGTGCACTGATCTGAGGTAGCTTTCCTCTTTATACAACTTATTCCATATGCACTAAAGGTTCCACAAGTACCTTGGCTTGTGTACTTTCATGCATGACCTAGGGTATTGAAGGTGAAGGTACTAAATTTGGTAACACCTCATCTATCACTATACTTTTGAATCTTGTATTGAATTAAACTAGGGTGCTTCTTCCAGTATATGCACCACTATGATTGATGTAGTTGAAGTCATCCTCTCATTAGTTAATAAGAGTATACCCATCTTATTACTGTGATGGTGATTGAGTTTATTCTTCATGCAGAGCTATGGTATTTACTTGCCCCTGAGATTATGATAATATTTGAACCATGAGTGCTTGGTTATGATTCCATTTATTTACATAGCTTCATTATGTAGTTGACTGCATGAGAAACACTATTTGAGATCTTGTGCAAGATTATTCTATATGGGTACAAGGGATCTAGAGGTTCTTGTGGAATCAAACCTTTATCCATAAGGTGATTTATTATTTGTGAGTTGGTTTTGTGCTTATGTGATACCTTGATAGGTATATCTGCTTAACTAGTATTACTAAGTGAAAGGATGATGGGGTTTAGAATACTATGCTTGCTACTTTTTGAGGGCCACAAGCTCATTTCCAAATATTTGTAGAAGTGTTTTAACCTCATATGATTCATTAGGGGGAGTATCAAAAGAATTTATTGGGTTTACTATGATGGGAATAGGTGCTAACATAGGCTACATAACTATTTGGATAGGAGGAGGATATGTGAATAGGGGCATAGGGGTCTAGGCATAATTTTACCTACCTGGATCAATTTTTTTTGCATGCACAACAAATTCATAGGCATTGAGTAGTATTGTGCCTCTTTTTGATTGAATCATCAAAACTATAGCACTATTAAGAGCCTTCAAAAAATATAAAAATGTTGTGTTGGGAGATGGCTTACACAAGGGTGGGATCCTATCCTAGATTCTCTAGACTATAAAGTTGAAATCAACCATCATCTTGTATGGGTATCTCTTTATAGTTATGAGCTGATCTATCAAGGACAAGTGGTTTATCCATTCTTCAAAGTGATTGTATAGTTCCTCCCTGAGCTTGTTCTAGTTACAAAGAGAATTTGGTCTCATACCACTAAAGTGATTTACCTTTGAAAGAATAGGAAAGCAACCTAACTATGACATTGTATTTGGTAACATGGTACACTGAGCAAATATTCAAAATATCTTGAATATGATCTACAAGGGAAGTTACATTCTCACTAGTGAAGTAGGATAAACTTTTGAGAGATATGACTAGAATGTCATCATATTGGGAATAATCAATGGACTACCTCCATTAAAAGACACAAATACTTCATTTTCTATGCAACCATGAATTGGATAGGGAATAATCTCCCCCTAGGTGTAAATAACTTGCCAAATGGGGGTGTATACTAAGATCTAGGGGATGATTATATTGACTTCTTCCTTTTCTTGGTAGAGGACAAAGATGTTCTAACTCTTCTTCTCCTAGATGGTATACATAACTCAATGAATTAAGAACCAATACCTCTTATAGATGACTTAGTTTGTCTTGACATATAGGTAGGGGGATGATCTTTGAAAACCAAAAATGTTAGAATTTCTAGGTGCTTTAATTGAGTGTCTAAAATAATCATGAGCTAAGGGTAGCATTAATTCCTTAGCTCTTTCTTTAAACTGGTCGCACTAGGCATGCAATAAACTATTATCATTAAAAAAATGCAATTGTGGATGGTTTATAGCATGAGAGGTTTTACATAGGGCACATACTACACATTCCTTGCGTAAGGCAAAAAAGTATTCAACATTAGGCATGGAAGTGTTATCCTTCACTTATGCATACAGAGCATTAGTTATTTCATCATAATAATGGTAACATCCCTAAGGTGTAAGAACCTTTCACTCTATGGGATGAACCTCTAAAGTAGGATAAATTACTTCTATTCTAAGCGTACCTAGTTTAGGACTAGTACACAAACCTAAAGAGTAAAAAAGTAAATCTACCACTAGTTTAAACCTAATATTTTTAGGTAAAAGAAAATGAGAAGGTAAGAATTTGCTAAAAGTAAAATGTGATGCACCAAGAATAGAGTGAGTATTCCTATTGCCTTAGACACACTACAAATATTTGAGGACAATTAAATATCACACAAAAGTAACCATGGACACTCCAGATGCATAAGTGTTTCACATAGAGGCACAAGAACACAATGAAATTTTAAGAGGGATAAAGGTTGTCCATAGACAAGGCTTATATAGATCTGAATGCACATAGAATATGACCTAAAATTGGGTTCCAAGTTGCACATAGATGTAATTTTAATGTATGAAATTGAGATGGGTAAATACTACCCATATACAAAGATTGACGAACAAAAATTGAATATAAAATTTAAGAAGAATAGATTGAGGTGAACTTAATTTTCATTAACATGCAAGGTTTAGCTAATGGCATTACTCTTAGAAGGAAAATTTTGGCAGTGTGAGGTTGCTTTAAAAATGTTGACCCTTTTATAATTAAAAACTAGAATTTTATAAGGGAATAAGCATTTTTAAAATTAACACCCCCCTTGGGGTGGATATTATAGTGCTACATCCATGCTTCTTAAATTCTACCTGGTGATCCAAATTTGGGAGTTCGTGGAAAGATTATTCTAGATCCACATGTGTGTTTGAGATCAAAATATCTTTAAAATAGTTAGAGGGGTGGTGTGTTGATCATATTTTGATGCTTGATAGCCACTTTTGCATTTACTCATCTTGACAAGGCCTTAAACACCACTCAACTAATTTTTAACTACTTCTTTATACTTTGCTACCACTTATTAATCAATGCATCAGTCTCCCTTTAACTGTAATGTCATTGCCATGAATCTAATGGGAAACATTACCTTACACATCTTAGGGATATTTGCATACTAAGGACTGCATAGTTAGACTGTACAATGACCTATGAGTTGAAAAAGGGTGCATATGTAGAAACCTTCTATGAGGGTGCATAAATCTTAACCCTTTTATGCCAAGTATCCTTTAATTATTATTCTCAAGTATTTTATTTATACCTAAGGCCCATATAAATATATGAAGTATCACATGTACAACATAGATTATAGCCTTTGATTCATGAGAATGCAAAAGTGGAACAAAATTACTTCTTTCACAACTCTCCCTATGTTGTTTGGAGATTAAGATCTCTATGCCTTTTAAACCTACATGCCATTTATCCTATGTAATGGTGGATCCTTGTATGGGGCACATATTGGAAACTCCTTATGAATGCAAGTTGACACTTAGTTGATTCAAGGATATGTGTTGATTGCTTGAATCATGGGCATGAATGGGAAACATCTATGTGAGAAGATCTTTGTGAATTTTATGTAAGCTATGGGTGACTTAGAAAGTCAAAAATATCCATATGGTTGGCCTAAGTGATTTAATATGAGATATTCCCAAAAGGGATTGATATATAAAAGATAATCCCTCATCCATTCCTCACCTAATATAGACCTAAAAACTCATAAGGAAATAAACAAAAAAACTCAGTCAAGCATTCAAGTGATCAAAGCTTACTTATTCTTTCCTATTTCAATATCAGTCACAAGGATAAACCATATATAGGTCTGAAGTACTGAAAGAGAATTCCATGACCCATATTTGCCAAATTACAAGCTAGGTCACTCCATATACTTAGATATCACATGTTACATCTTGATACACACAATATATAACACAAAAAGGAGAGTTACATAATTACGAGGACCTCTTTGGAATATTGTCTATGTAGGTAGTGCCCATTTATATAGGGTTCCTTAGGGTAACTTGACACCATATGCCCAGTAACCCATTTTCTCACAGTCACTCCAAGGGTGAAAAATTTAGGGTTTGATCATTTGATAAATAATAATAACCTATGCATAAGATTTGAACTCATTAGAAAAAATATGATAGAAAACCCATAAGGTTCTAGGTGGTCTCACTTAGATCTATTCAATATTCTATACCAAACACCTATGTTTGAGTTAGACAATAACATTAATGTAATTATCCAAATTTGATGCAATTATCTGAAGACACAAAATGTAAATTTTGATAATCTAATGATTGATCCAAAATCCAAATCCAATCCACCTATATCTTGTTCCATATCAAATTTTCATGTGCACAATAAACTAGCTAAGTAATCTTGTTTCTAATTTATTGGATATCAATCACTAATTTCACTTTTAATTTTTAGTATATCTTAATATTATAAATTTAGAACATTATTTATTTAAGTTTGTAAATTAATCATGTTATAGATCTATTTATCATCCTTGTAATTATACATTTCTATATCCTTAACCCTATACTATATTAACCCATCTCCATTTAGGGTTAAACATTTGGTGAACCCATCTCTTTATGCAAACCCTATCTTACCATAGGGTATTTAGCCTTTTGAGGTTTTTTATTTCTATAATTTTTTAGATTTGTCTTATCACTTGTATATAACCTAAGTGTAGCCCTAGATTAGTTGGTGTTTCTATCAAACACATAGAGTTTACTCATTATCCACCTAAGATGGATCAAATTAATGAAGTAACCAATCTCATACTTAATGAAGATGCTACTAATGAAACTAAACTGTGTATTAAAGAATTTATCATATAAATTGATTAAAAGCATGAAAATGATGCATTTAATGAAAATGATACATTTAGTGAAAATGATTACAATGAGCAAATAGACTAAGAGAAAGTAAAATATATTACTACATTTTGATGATTTATCTATAAAAACCCTAAATATCTTGATGAGATCCTAATAACCATATTAGAAACTAAAAAATCAAAAAGCATAGATGAACAATGAGGTATATCTATTGATCATGCTATTAGAGTTATGGGCAATCCCCATATACTAAAAACCCTCCCTTTGGGCACATCACCACTTCATAATTATAATGGGGGCATGGGATATGTGTTCACACCTTTGTTACCCAAAATAAATCCTACTATTACTACATCTTACATGGGAAACATAAATACTTCAACCCAATTAGCAGTTTCGTTGGCTACATCCACTCAAACTATAGGTACACATCCTTTGTTAACTTTCCAAATTTTCAGACTTAAAAGAGGTGAAATATCTTGTCCAAAATATAAAACTTTTTCAAATTAAGGTTAGAAATATTGAACATAATTCTAGGAAATCACCTTATGATATTGATTCACAAGAGGAGTTGCATAACCCTTTTATGGCTAAGATATATTTGCACCCCTTTCCAGCTATTTTTTTGCATATAGGCTCAAATTTTATGATGACATGGTTGATCATGAATAACATATTCAATCTTTCTATGTAACATGCCTTGATTATGCCTACAATGATAAAATTTTGACTAGACTATTTCCAAGGAACCTCAAGGACTATACTCTAAGGTGGTTCTATGATTTACTTATTCAATCAGTAAATGTATTCAATCATCTTACATATGAGTTTTTGACACACTTCTCTATAAATATTATTTAAAACATTTCTTATGCCCAAATTACAAAAATCAAACAAGGAACCAATGAACCTATCAATAAATATTATGACAATGTTGGCTAAAATGACTAATCCAATGGTAGATAAAGATCTTCAAGACATCTTCAAGCAAAATTTTATTAACCCATTACATGAGTCCATTATATTCAAAATTTTATAATCTTTTGTGATCATAAAATGAAACTTATCTCATTGAATAAACTTAAGTATGTAACAAACACATTGACTACATCAAATACCAAGTTTACTATCAAACCAAGCTATAAGGTAAATCTCATAGAACCTAAAAATGAAAAAACTACTATAGTTAATGTGGTGTCACAATAACCTAATTAGATTATATTATTTAATGCACCAAGGATATAATTCACATGCTTACTTGAGTCTTTAGCTTTGTTACTTACAAATCTTGTGGAGTGTCACCTCATATCTCTCCATAATCTTATAAAGGTTGATATGAGTTGGATTCTACTGAAAGGATATGATGTCAACACTTATTATGACTATCACCAATGTATTGAGAATTCTAAGAAATAGGTTTTTACCTTTAAACATAAGATTTATGACCTAATTGATGACCAAAACATTACATTTGATGATCCTTCAAAGGAATTAGGTTCACAACCTAGTGATCACTAGAATTAGAAGATATTTAAAAATACTTTACAAGCCCATTCTAAGAAACAACTAAAAGTGTAAATGGAATATACTATACATTCTCCTCCATCACATTATGGGCACCATTAGATGGGGTTATTGGTACTTATATGTGAAATACACCTTCTATGGTTCAAAAACCTTCTATTACTTGAGTCAGATCTTCATTCCTTATTTATTAAAGCATACTTTGATCACTAGCCTATACATAATGTTATGATTGATAATGGTATAAGTTATAACATTTGAACAATGATAGTACTTATTAATTTGGGTTATACACATGATGATTTACATCCTTTGATTAAATTAGTTAGAGTATTTGATGGGACCTCACAATAATTTCTTGGTGAGATTGACTTACCTTTATAGGTTTGCTCAACACATGTGGTCACTACATTTTTTGTTATCCCTTAAACATGTATTTTTGATATATTATTGAGATGACCATGGATACATACACTACATGTAGTAATTTCTATAGTGTATGGGTGTGTTAAATACATTCATGCCAATAGGGTAATTATAGTTTTATAAAATCCATATAAACATCCACTTGAACAAAAAAAGCTTATAACCATGTAGTTAATTATAAAAACTACTAATGTAAATCCTTTGCTAAAGGGTAAGAAACATGTAATCCCTTTTCCTAGGAGGCCATTACTTAAGAGACCATTGTATCAGAGATACACAATGGATTCCATATAATCCTTATCTATTATGTACCAATTTGTTATCCAAAGCACCTGAACATGATCTTATACTACTATTTCAAATAAACCATAGAAAATTCAAAAATGGGTTCCAAACCCCTATTCCTTATATTATCCATTCAAAAACATAGAGTCCTATTATACACACATAGATCATTACAAATCCTATAGTGCTAGATATTACACCTATGCATGTTCCTTGGCAATATCAGTAATTTATTTCACCAGGTTCATAGTGGGGAGATACCTATGATAATCCTTTGGATGAGATGATAAGATAATTTTTTTCTTTAAAATATTCCAAAAATACAAAAAAAGTAATCAAAAATTCAAAAATTCAAAAATATTTTTAGCTTTTACATATTTTATTAGCTCCTTGGCATCTATATTATTAGTTCTATGTTGGTAGATAGCATATTATTTATTTTTATATACACACATATGTTTCATGCATCTTTTGAGTGTGATACAAGAATACCAAAGAACATGATTTAAGCACTTTTGAATGTTGGTCCTTCCCTCAATTAATGGGGGCATACACTTCTTTGAACATCATATACCTAGGTTATATCATTTTATGACCATTTTATATTATCATGTTTGAGATTATATACTTACACATGCCTTTATCCATATATATTTCACAATGTACTTGATATAATATCTACTTAACATTTTTTACTAACACATATATCCAAGGACTAGTATGATGTATTTATGTTGGTTGCTTATGTTCCATGCTTTTCACTTGTGCACTTTCTTGAGTGTCTTATCTTGTTTTATATTTCTTATTTGAGAATTTGAATATGATTAATTGTTTATGACCCCCATTCCTATGTTTTCATATTATGACATTTTCATATGTCATAGTTTATTGTATGTTGACATTTAAATATGACATTTCTTGATTTATGGACATTTTACTAAGTAACATCCCTTCGATTGTCCATAATTTGAACATGGCCCTTTTTTAAGGTCTCCTTGGATGATTATATTTTGATTTACTTTTGTGTGATCTTGTGTGTGTACTTGATTTCTTGTTGATTTTGTATTTTTACTATTTATATGCTTTCATGATTCACATCATGCATATTAAGACGTGATGTGATCACATACTATGTACCTTATTATTATATCTACCTAGACGTCTTACTCCTACATGTTACATGATACATTCACAGATTATCCAGTTTTATTATATTTTTGAGCTAATTTGATTACTAGTTTCTACTTCCCCTCATATTAAAAGGGGGAATATCAAAAGGGTCATGTCATAAAGGCATGGTTTTCACACTTTTATAGTTTTAGATTTCAGTGGGGGTATTCCAAAATGGCATGGCTTCCACATTTATTTAGTACTTAGTATTTTTAGATTATAATGGGGGTATGTTATGGAAGCATGTTCTCCACACCTATACCAGTTCTCAATTTTAGATTTGAGTGGGGGCATGTCATGGGAACATTTATTCCACACTTGTACAGTTTACAAGTTTGCCAAAATTGCATAATTATATGATTAAAATACACACTTATGGCAACATTTTATACATTGGTACCATTATTATACCTAAGTTTTATCTTAAGAAATATATGAGGTTCATATTCCATGCAAAATAACACCTTAAATTATAAAATCAAATAATATTTTAGATTTCAAATACTTCTACATACTTTAGCCTATACTAGGATGGATTTTTATAAACTATTATTGAGCCAATATACTATAGTAGTTCAATTTTGGCAAGGTTGAGGTGATTAAATCACTCAATATTACCAATTTTATAGAATAGAGTGATCAAATCATCCACCCACACTAGATTTATAGTGTGAGTTGACTTGGATCACTCATACTCACCAAGTTATAAGTAGGATTAGGTTACATAGTTGAGCTAATCTTAACTATTGGGTGGTAACTCACCTTTTATCCAAGGTTAGGGGTATGTTTCCCTCTAATATTTATATATATTTTCACTTATAGGTTTTACTATTGTCCTAATCTCAGCTCTAAAGCTTCATAATAAAGCATATCTTCAAATCAAATTGCCAAAAGGCAAGATGGTTGCATTGATACATAGGTGTATTCCTAACCTTTCTCTCTTTACTTTCAAGCATTTCAAATTATTTCAATTCTATATTATATACACTAATTATATACTATAACATGTTATTGGTTGTAGGTCGGTCACTAGAAAAGCACTCAAGTGGGACTCACACAAAAACAAGGTGTGTTATACACACCTAGGTATAGTTTCATTTTCCTTTAAACTAGAAATTTCATTACTAGATTAAGTGGGGAAATTTAGACACTAAATATAAATTATATAGCATCTCAATCTTGTATACTTGTCAAGTAATTCTCATAGTGTTACCCTTCAATTCTAAGACCTTTCTATTGTCCAAAGTCTCACATTCACTATCTCTTGTGCCCATTGCTTATATATTAGTCTAACCATATGTTATTTTGATGACTAGGACTTATATACTACTTAAAATGATAAAAACCTAATTATAATCATCCTCTACAAGTTTTGGACATGAACATATTTTATAGCTTCTTAGACACTTGAGCCCCAACTAGATGCCTATGTCGATGCTAGTGTCTTGTGCCAAACTAAGTGTCCAATGACCCAAAGTCAATAAATTTTCATTTTTAAAGTATCCTTATGGTCGACCTAAGTGATTTAATGCAAGATATTTCTAAAAGAAATTGATATATATGTAAGATAAACCTCATTCATTATTTACCTAATACAGACCTAAAAACTCATGTGGTAACTTACCAAAAGCACTCAATCAAACATTTAAGTGAGAAAAAATTCCCAATTATTTTATATTTTAATATTAGTCATAAGGACAACCCATCTACATGTATGAATTACTAAAGGAGCACTTCATGATCCATATTTTCTAAGTTACAAGCTAGGTCAATCTACATACTTGTTTATCACATGTTGCATCTCAATACCACACAAACCAGCATGTAGGGGATAAATACATAAGTATGAGACCTTCTTCAAAAGTATTGGCTATTTAGGTAGTGCTCATTGATAGAGAGGTCCTTGGGGAAGCTTGACACCATGTTCCTACTAACCCATTTTTCCTACAATGACTCCAAGGGTGAAAAATCTAGGGTATGATCATTTGACAAAAAATGACAACCTATACATGATATTTGAACACACCATAGCAAAGACAATAAAAAACCGAGAAGGTTCTAGGTGTTTTGACTTAGATCTAGTCAATATTTTGTACTAGACATGTTACATCCTAATTATTCATTAAGAAAACTATTTGATTATCTATAGATACTTATGGTTGACAAATTTGATTTGGTTATTTTTAACTAAGATTTGAGATATATGTTATTATGGGACAGTAGGATATTGCTTAGGTTATATGATTACATTTCTATGAGTTAGCTATAGTATATATGTTTACATTACGAGCATGTTGATTTTTTATTTTAGTTACATTTTATGATGTATGTATATCATGATGTTATGATATAATTGCCTACTTGTTGTGAGATTGACACATGAGAACTCATACCTCAGAGTGTAATAGAGGGAGGGCATCATCAGAGAGGGTGATATAGATGGAGATGTTAGAGGATGATAGAGAAACTAGATAGAACCCTACACACACCATATTAGATAGCATATGTTAGATGTTATAGAATTGTCTAAGATCTAACTGATAGAATCAAACACATGAATTGCAAATGCAAAGCAAATAGAATCAAAATGCCATTATTGAGACTAAAATAAAAATAAATTAGAATTCTAATAATATTACATTAATAACTCATTAAAAAAAAGCTTAGATGAGAGGTGTATTTATAGGTACAATGGAAGCATAGAGCCAAGACATTTGGCAATGTGAACACAAGACTTTTGCTAAATGGTTTGTGTGCTCCATATGTCAATATTGGGGGGTAAGGCTGTATTTACCCACTAATTTGACTACAATTTTTCCATGTGGATGTGCACCTTAATTATCTCATTTATAAAACCTAAGTGACCTCAAAATAACACCTAAGCAAGCTAAATATAACTGTAGGAATAATCTAAAAGTATAAATACAAAGAAAATAATATCCTACACTAACACCCCCCTTAAGCATAGCTTAGGTGGGTTAAAAAAATTGGGTCTCGACAACATGGCCTGATGAGGTACCCAAGTACAAAGTAACTCTCACAAAGTGGAGGAAAAGTATAAAACCCATAGGAAAAAAAATCCCCCCTAAAAAGAGAGAAAAGAAGAAGAGGGCTAGAAGGCCCCCCTAAGGATAATGTTGATGTAGATCATACCCCAAGAAGAGCATGCAATTAAATATACTTACTCTCAGTGAAGGGTTTGGTGAAGATATCAACTATCTACTCCATAGTCTAGCAAAATTTGAGATCAATGACCTACCCATAAATGAGCTCTAAAATGAAGTGCATATGAATATTGATGTATTTGGTTAATTGATGTTGGATCAGATTCTTACAGATCTAAATGGTGCTTTTGTTATCACAAAAGATGATTGTGGGTCACTTTAAATATATACCAACCTTAATAAGAATCTCTTGAAGCCAAATAACTTTAGTAACAACATTCTATATTAGCCTCAGTAGATGATAAAGTAAAAACATTCTACTTCTTACTAGACCAATTAATTGGTCCTAAATAAAGTGAGAAACTATATCCTGAAGTGGACTTGTGATGTTGAATATTACCAACCCAATCTAAATCTATGTATCTAATCAAGTCAATATCAATACCTACTCCAGAATGAATCCCAAAACTATGAGCACCCTAAATGTAGTGGATAATCTATTTGGCTACTTTCTAATGAAACTCATGTAGTGTCTACATAAACCTAGAGACCATGCCCATATCATATGAAATATTAGATCTAGTGTGAGTTAGATAAATGAGGCTACCAACTAGTTATCTATACAAGGTAGCATCAACCAATGGAGAAGAAAACTCAACCTTAAGTTTGATTCTAGAAAGAAAGGGAGTCAGAGCTAGCTTACAACCATCCATGTGAAATAATGCAAGCAAATCAAGAGAATACTTAGATTGTGTAATGCTAATCCTTGAGTTAGACTGTGAAATCTCAATACCAAGGAAATAATGTAACAAACCCAAGTTAGTCATAGATAATCTATCATGCAAAGTAGTTTTCACTATTGCAATAGAGGATGAATAACTCCCTGTGATCAATAGGTCATCCACATATAGAACCAGAATCAAGAGTGAATTATCTTGCCATAAGATGTAGACATTTAGATCAAAATTGCATCTAGTGAACCCCACTCTGAGAATAAATGAATCCATCTTGGCATACCAAACCTAAGGGGCCTATTTGAGGCCATAGACAAATTTTTTAAGTTTACACACCAAAGAAGATTCTCCACAAAACGTTTTGGTTATTCCATATATATCTCCTCCTCAAGGTCACCATTAAGAAAGACACTCTTCACATCCATTTAATGAACATCCCAATGATAATCTGTGGCAATGGAAAGAATGAGTTGAATAGAGTTAATTTTAGCGATTGGAGCAAATATTTTAGTATAGTCCATGCCAGGAACTTATGAAAATCCTTTTGATACCAATCATGCTTTGAGCTTATCCACTAACCCATCTACTAAATATTTTGTTCGATAGATCCACCTACATCAAACAAGTTTCCTTCTCTTAAGAAGTGATACTAGATCCCAAGTGTGGTTCCTAATTAAGGAACTATACTCTTCATGCATAGTTGTATCCCATTCAAGAATTCCATATTACTCATGAAATGATTATGGATCAGAAGCACAATAATGAAAACATGTGGAACACCTTAAAATTATGAATGAGTATATCTGTCATCTGATGGATTCCTAGCCCAATCACCTGTACTCTATAGATTCTATCTAGCTCAAAGAGGACCTAAAATCAAAGAATCAAGGGGAGATTATTTAACTTTAGAAATATGATTATGAATGGAATGAGGTGATTCTTTATCAATATCCTCATCATCTAAACTAGAATAATAATATTCATCAATAGGTATCTAATCTAGATGATTTGAATCATCTGAACTATCATCATATCCTAAAGAGTCCAAAGAGGAGGGATAAGTGTCATGTGTGGAGTCTGATGGACCACCTATTGAAGTGTACACTCCTCTCAATGAAAAAATCATGTGTGGTAGGAAGAAGAATCCTATATGCCTTAACACCTTCTGCATATCCAACAAATATGCAAGTCTTACTCTGATATTTCATGGCCTTACATTTCTTTTTAGGAATGTAGGCCATAGCTAGAGATCCAAATACTCTAAAGTGATTAACTTTAGGTTTTTCATTTCTCCAAGCTTCAAAAGGAGTGATCCCTTTCAATGATTTATGAGGAACATGATTTTGGATATAATAAGCACAATTAATGGCTTCTACCTAATATTGTGGTGTAAGTGATTTGGAGTGTATCATATAGTTTGCCATTTCCTTCAAAGATCTATTCTTACATTCTAAAACACCATTCTACTGAGGACTATATATAATTATTCATTAGATATCAATCCATTTTGAAATACAAAATTATTCAAAGTGATGATTAACATACTCACCACTATTATTAGTGTGCAAAATTCTAATGGTTTTCCTTGACTGTTTCTCAACAAGAGCCTTGAAATCCTTAAAATGGTCAAATACCTCAGTATTTTGTTGAACAAAATACACTCAAGTATACCTAGAGAAATCATCTATGAAGGTAAGCATATACTTAGCCTTGTTGAATCAAGGCTTTGGAAATGGTCCAAAAACATCACTATGAATTAGCTCCAAGATTTCAGTAGCTCTCCATGATTTGCCTTTGTCATATTTCTATTTGGGATGTTTACCAAGCATGAAACCTGCAAATAAACCATCAAAAAATGAACATGAGGTAACACTATTACCATATCTTGTTGACTAATTTGTTCTAAGTAGCTATAGTTTAGATGGCCAAATCACTTATGCCATAGTTTGCTCACTCCATCAGAATGAGTGAGTAATGCAGTAGAAGGGTAATCAAGAGAAAAATTTGAGAAGGTGTATAAATTTGATTGGTTATTTACTTTCCCAATGGTCACTATAGTATTACTATGTATATCCTTAACGAAAACAAAATTTGTAGTAAACTCAACTTTCTTAACTGATCCAATATGGGTGATTTGATAAATAGATAGGAGATTAGTTGAAAGTGATGGAACACATAAGACATTTTCAAATGTTCCATCATTAAATTCAATAGATCCTATCCCACAAACTTCAAAAAAAGTATAATCACCTATTAGAATAGATGGCATAACACATAGATCTAAGGATGAGAACAAGTCTCATGAAAAAGCCATGTGATGCGAGGCACCAGAATCAATCACCCATGTGGATGGTTAAGATGCTACTGCAATAAGGGCCTTGCCCTTACCTTTCCCCTTACTAATTTATTTTACCTTATAAGAATCTTATGCTAATGAGGTTGATTTGACTATATTAGGTACATTGATGTTGTTTTTCTCAAGCATCTTTGTTAAATGATCAATCTATTTTTTCATACATTTTATTTCATCATGCCCAGTTCTCTTACAATAGGCACATGTGATCCTCTCTTTCTTGGATTTCTCACTTGAAGAGGAGGACTCATATGATAATTTTGGCTTAGTAGCTAATTTTTGACCCTTTCATTGCTCTTGGTCCTTCTTGTTTTGTTTCTTCTCCTTATTTATTGAAGTCTTTGATTTGCCATGACTCAACAAAGCATGTGATTTGGAGGACTTCAACATACCCATTTAGATGAGTTTGTCTTGCTCCCTAGTTAATTCTTTATAAAAATATTCTAAGGATGGAATACTCCATGCAAGTCCTAGGGCACATTTCAAAGCATGAAGGTAGAGACAAAAAATGAGTAGTCAAAACCTAACTTGGAAAGAATAGAGATGATCAATTGTTCATCCTTTTTCTCTATACTACTAAAATTTAAGTGACTTAAGTTTGGTGAAAAAGTCTTCTATAGTGTCAAAATTACCTAGACTAAAAAAAATGAGCTCATTCTCTGGCTCATTACCCCTCATTACATTTTGCTTCCCAAAGAGTTATTCCAAAGTGTTCCAAATCTCATATGGTGATTTAGTAGATTCAATGTGAAAGAGTAAGTCAGAGGAAATAGACAAACATAAAAGACCACATGCTTCATCACACCTATTATACCACTTAATTTTAATTACACCAAGTTCTAGTTTAGTTTCCATATTCATGGTTATCCTATGTAAACCTCTACTTCTTAAAAAAAATTGCACTTTAAATTTCTAGTCATGATAATTGAATGGAGTGAGAAGTGGAACTAAATTGTGATCCATGATGCAGTGCAAATAGAAACTAAATGAGCAATAGAGAAGGCAAGGCAATCAATAACCCCCTTGAAACTATCAAAAAGAATCCCCCCAATTACAAAAGTTTGGCACCTTATGTTTTAGTGCATATACAATCAACACTTTAGTGCACATACAATTGTTACTTTATGTTTTAATGTGTATACAATCAGCACTTTAGTGCATATATAATGAGCACCAATTTTTTTGATAATAAAGCCCATAAAATCTTAAGATATCATGCAAGGCCAAAGATAGCCGTAAACATGAGTATAGAGTTTATTTTTGAGGCTTCAAATTATGTACCAATGACAAATGATGCATACACTACAAATAAGATACTACACAATAAATCTGCACTCAGATACAATGAATTGTAGGTATAAATACACATAATAAACCACAAAGATATAGCTGATGTTGTCAAATTAAATGATTTGGTGTAGTATTCACCATCACACAATACACATAACAACAAGGTGATTATCTAAGGATATTGAATGTGCTGTACAATGTAGTATTTACTATCATGTAATACACATAGAAACAAAGTGATTGGTGTATAAATCAATGAAATTTTTGCATAAAAAGTATAAATAACAATGCACGCTCATAAAAAATGGATGTTAGACTCAACTAAGAATGCATCCATAAATGAGCAATCTATGTAATGATTACATAAGTGACAATGCAATATCACAAAAAATAGATGTTAGCCTCAACTAAAAAAATGTCCATGAGGATAACAAGAGTGTTAAATTGTGAGTTAAGTAAAGGAGAATAAATTTTGTTTTGCTTGTGAGGGGGTTTGACCGCCTACCAAAATTGGGCCTCCCCCTTCATATTCATGAAATAAAGTGTTTCAAAACAATGATAAATAACTTTTTAAAATATGACTTCTCATAATAATATTATTTTTATAAAAAAAATAAAAAAAAAACTCCTTAAATTTTCTCCATCATCAATATATATATATATATATATATATATATATATATATTTAAATTGTATCATAGTCAGTAAAACTATGATAAATTTTATAATTCTTAATGAAATTACAAATTTCAAAATGATACAGAAAGAGGAATCCAAGGCATACATAACCCATAAAATGTTTTGAATGATTATCTACCATTTTTTTGCAGTTGGCAAAATAAAAGTCATTTTTAATTAAAAAATGGATTTGCAAAAACAATAACTTGTAAATCTTGCCTCCTTATCAAAAAATGATTTAGTATTTTGTCCAACCATCTTGAATCCTTCTTTTAGATCTAAAAAAGGTTATTTATATATCCAATACAATTAAAATAATTACAAATACTGATGAATTTCCTCAATTAGAGAAGAAAAGACTGTAGATGATATACATAGATCTATAAGTTTCTTCTTTACAATCTTAGTTAGAATAAAAACTAAAAAAACTACTCAATATTTCAAGACATTAACAACAAAATGATGTTCATTACTAGAAAAAAGCTATGATACCATGATAAAATTATCTAAAATCTAATTGATAGAATCAAACACATGAACTACAAATGCAAAGCAAATAGAAATAGAAGTCCGTTGTTGAGATTGAAATAAAAATAGAGTATAATTATAATGATATTGCATTCATAACTCATTAAAAGATAGCTTAGATGAGAGGTGTATTTATAGGTACAATGGAGGCATAGAGCCAAGACATTTGGCAATGTGAACACAAGACTTTTGCCAAATAGTTTGTGTGCTCCATATATTGATATTGGTGGGTAAGGGTATCTTTACCCACCAATTTGACTACAATTTTCCCATGTGCATGTGCACCTTAATTACCTCATTTATGACACCTAAGTGACCTCAAAATAATACCTAAGCAAGCTAAATACAAGTGTAGGAATAATCCATAATAATAAATACAAGGAAAATAATATCTTACACTAACAAGATGCATAATAAAGTGGTTAACATAATGCATTTTGATGTCATTTGCATTAGATAGTTAAACATGGTTGCTAGCATAGTTTAAATATTTATTTGGAATTCACCTTATGTGACATGTGTGTATATCCATTAATGTTTTGGAGATTTGTGTAATTAGATTAAATTTAGATTTTGTTGATTTATTTATCATTAATCCATCATGACATTAGGAGATGCTAATACAATTAGTGTTAAAATAAATAAAATTTAAGAATTTCCAATTAAGTAAAAAAGGGGGAAAAGGAAAAGAAAATAAAAAACAATAAAAAAATAGAATGGTCTAAATTTAAGAAAAATAAAAAGAAAGAAATTCATAAAATAATAACAAAAACAAAGAAAGTTAAGAATAAAAGGACAAAAACTTAAAAAAAAACTATGCCCCTTTTCATTGGGGGTTATATAATAGAAAAGTAGTTATTCAAGCTAAAAAGGAAGAGTGAGACACAACATTGGAGAGAGGAATTTTTTTTGAAGGAGACAAAAGAAAGAGGAACTGGGAAGAAAGAATTTAGAGGTAAAAAAGGTAGAAAGAGAGAAGCATGAAGAGAAGCTAAACCAAGAAGAACACAAACACAGTTTGCTAGGTAAGCAAAGTATTAAATTCTATTTGTTACATGGACTATGTAATTAGTTATATAGGAATGATTTGTATACTATCTATATTTATATATATGCCCAATTTATAGTGCATTGAACTAGTGAATGTATATACATCAACTTGTGATAAATACATCCCTTATAGGTAGCAATTTATGAAGTCATAAACCTAGAAACCATATTATTTAGTATGATTCATTGTTGATATCAAGGATTTAGATTTTATAAGATAACAACTTGATTTTCTTGGGAATAATAAATAGTTATATCTATTCTAATTAATATGTTGATAAACATTTTTATATCTCTCTATATACTATTATTATGGTTTGATTTGGTAAATGGTTGATGTTTTTATACAAAAAATTGTATTGAGCAGTCGATGCCTTTAATTCCTAAGTGAAAGAAGTGTGTAGGAAAATTATATTATTCACCAAAATTTTGTCAACTTAAATTATGTTATACAGATTCCATAATTATTTTATCGACTATAATCTAAATATAATCGATATACTTAGAATCATATACCAAATAGTAAATGACCATATATTGATTATCGACTAAATTTATTATAAATGGATTATGTGTTATATCAACTTAAATAATTATTATATACTAACAATACTGATATAACTATAATTGTTGTCTTATTCTATTTTTTGGATATTCAATTTTGAATAACATAAGTCTATCAACACATTATAGCTACATACATACATATCTCACTAAGGCAAAATTACAGACTGTGTTTTGGGTAGTGACCATCAGTAAGCATGACTTCTAATGATAAAAAAAATACTAGGCAATCTGAGCAGAAATATAAGACAATATATTAGGTTATTATTCCATTATTCTATTTTCTAGTTCATACAATAGTGACATCCTCTGTTTGGAGATTATAATTCTTTATAAGAAGACAAAATGCTATTATATGTATTAATTAATGATATATCAATGCATTTTTACCTGTTATAGTAATAGCTAAGTAAATCGTTACCTTAAAACATTTTATATTAACCTTTATTTTTATTTAGGTAGAATGAGTATTAGTGGTAGTTCCCATATTATCTATGTGATCTCAATTGAACACTTTTATATGGCACTTTACTTTGATCTACCTTTCTAATTAAAACATAGTTTTTGTTTAGTGTAAGAAGCAAAATAGTTAAACATGTCCTCCCTCATCTTATAATATTTTTTTGTAGATAGGTTATAGCTTACCATAGCAAGAATTTGAAACACATTGTGTAGTGTAGGAAAATGGTAGTAAGCCTTATGAGAATATAAAAACTCTTATATATATATATATATATATATATATATATATATATATATATATATATATATATATATATATATATATATATATATCTTGTAATGCATTTTAAGATGTGTGTTCATATGGATGGACTTATAAATGATTATATATTTAAATATAAATAGATTTCATGCAAAAGGGATTGATGAAAATAGATCTTAAAAAAGATGTAGGGTAATAAACTTAACTAGTTATAAGAAACTATGGATGTTGGGGAGTCATAACTAAATAACAATTTGACAAGAAAAATATATAACCTCAACTTGAGCTAGATGGTTTGTTTATTAATATTTCAATCTTGAATTTGATAGTTGATCTATTTTAACAAAGGATTGTTAAAAACATTATTTGTAATGTAAAAGACTATATGCATCTATTTGCAGTTATAGTATATCAAAATCCTAATATAGGTTTTAATAAGGCATGTGGAGCATAAATAACTCAACATAGTCTTTCATTATCTTGTGATAGTTTTATGATATGCATGAGGTTACTTATTGTATTTATTAAGTGAAACATTTTTTTTTGAGTGAATATAACATTATAATAATCTACATATTTATGAATAATGGTATGCTAAATGTGAATACAAGTATACATGTGCCTATTAACATATACATGTACGCAGGGGTGTATTCTTCTAATTATAGTTCTATTAGTGGTTTAAAACTATATTTTATATAATATAACCATGTTAATTCATGCATACAACCCCATGAGAGTATAACAAATGCTAGAATGAAGTATTCTATGTTCTGTGTGAATTGAAACTTTCCTTGTTAAGTCTAGTTTCTTGAATAGAAGCTCATGTTTCCATTAACTATTGTATTTGAATGGTTGTGGTATTTAGTAGTTATTCTTAAAGAACATTAGACTATGATAATATGGGTTATCACAGGGTTAATTATGTTTGGGAATTATTTATAGTAATTAAAATTTGTAGTTAGATGTGTATTATACCTAGATGGTATAAATTATAGTCATTATTTCTGTTATGAGATAGATAATAATGTGAGATTCATTCATACATTGGATAGAATAAATGTATGTTTTTTAATTATTTCTAGGCTTAGCATGTTATGTGAAATGATTGCTAGTAGGTTGTAATATGTATGAATCTATTGATTATATTATGTTAACCAAATCTCATATTATTGATACTGAGTAAGTAGTGAGATAGACTTCACTAGATTTCTAGTATCACAATGCCATATAAAGGCAGTTTGATCAAGTAATGTGTATGAATTTTGACTGATCTTTAGATCATTATTATTATTAAGTAATGTTTAGTGAGATATTATCATTTAATGAGTATGATTTACATATTTGTGTGATATCTTGCAATAAAATGAGTTTCTATGATACATTGCATGTTTAGTTTTTGAAATCATACAACATACATGTACTAACTTATCTCTCTAGATTTATATGCCATCACTATTTACTCATATGTTAAGGGAGGGAAATTCCCTGATGGGATTAGTGTGGGAGATTGTTGGTCTATGGTTGGTGTGAAAAGGTGCTCAGATGATATTCTCCCTTCCCATAACAATACTACTTTTGAGATGACTTTTGAGATTGATGTAGATACTAGAGTCTAGAAAATTATGCTCTAGGGAACCATGTATCTTATATATGTACATTGTATTATATTGCATTTATTATTTCAACTTTATCATGATGAGTTGTAATTACTTATGTATTATACATTGACAACAGTGGTTGTAGGCATGTATCAACCATGGTTAGTTAGTTGTTATTATTTTTTATATTTGTATTATGATGTGTTTCTTATGATGATAGTGATCAATGATATATAATGTAGTATACTTCATTTACAATTATCATGCATTGAGTATTTTATATGATCATTGGTTAGATTCTCATGGTGTGATCTATTTATAGTATATGTGTTTAAATTTTAAAAAAATCATGTATTTCTAAGTGGATCTTAGTGGAGATGTTACATGTGGTATTAGAGATATGAATCAAACTCTAGGATGTAATTGGTCCACTAATGTTTTCATATCCTTATGTCGATATAAAGGGGGATGGTGAAAGCTAGATTTTCTCAAGAGGGTCAGTCAAATGTCAATGATAGTAACCCTTTGTTTGATCCTAGCTAATTTTTTGTTGAGCAATCAATAAATATGGATCAAATTCTCACAACCATGAATGAGAATAGGGATAGGATTATATTCTTGGAGTAGGTGGTTCATGGCCATGAAGAGGAAGCATATCAAGATGTGCGTAAAGAGCATCTTGTTGAGTAGGAAATCCCACAAGATACTAAAGCTCAGGTAGCTATAGAGTTGGATAGAGACATGAATAATATGAACCCACCTAAGTTTGATGGAACTATTCTAGGTGATAGAGATGAGGCATGGATAACTGAGATAAATAAGTATTTCTAAATTTCAAATTACTCAAAAGTTACCAAGGTAATTTGGGGAGCATACCAGTTGGATAGTGAAGCATCTACATGGTGGGCCAATAAGAGGTTGGAAATGAATCTTAACTCAACCACCACTACTTGAGATCTATTTATGGAATTATTTAGGTCATAGTGGCTCATACAACTTTATTTTGATTAGAAGATCACATATTTATAGAATCTAAAATAGGGTGACTTATCAATAAATGAGTACTAGGAGAAGTTCACCAAACTCTAAAGTACATACATCAGTATCAGGGAGATGAGAGGTTTAGGATTAGAAAGTTTAACATGGAATTAAAACCCTAGATTGGTGGAGAGGTGTATGTTCATGGTGCTTCTACAATAGACCAAGTCTTTAAGAAGGAAATTAAATAGGAACATAATTTGAAGTCTCTTTCACAAGCTAGAAACAAGTTCAAGAAAAAGTTTAAAAATTTTAAGTCAACCTTCAAGACGAAGAATTGGAAATAGAGTAGTGGAGACTCCAAGAAGTAGTTCAAAGGTTATAATGTCAAGTTTAACAATAGTTTAGGCAACAAGAAAAATGAAAATGGTTCCAAAGGTGATTTCAAGGGAAACCAACATACTATTAGGAAAAGAACACTTGGAGGTTGTTTCATTTATGGAGATGAACATTATGCTCATGATTGTACTCATGACAAGTTAAAAAGCAAAGGTTTTAATCCTAAATAAGGTAGTTTTTAGTAGTGGATTCATACAACAGTCGATAATTGACAAGCCAAATTTTAAGCATTACCTATAGAGCTATTAGGTACTTTATTTGACCATCCACTTTCCATTTTGATAAATACTAGGGATATGGAATATTTTATATCTCTTATAATGATTTGTAAGTTAACTAGAAGAGCTGGAGTAATGGAAAATGCATGGTCAATATAATATGGGAATGATTCAAAAGTCATAGTTGAGAAGTGTTTAGTTGAAGTAGAGATTAAGTTTCCTAAATTCACAATAGTTGTAGATCTATATGTAGCACTACTAGGGTCATATGATGTGATCTTAGGAATCAACTAGATTATGAAAAATAAGGCCAAGGTTGAATGTTATCTAAAGAAGGTTGAGTATCTAGATGATTTTGGAAATTAGACATAACTTTAGGGTGAGAAATAAGAGTTGAGGCTTAGGTAGATTTTTGAAATGAAACTTAAGAGAGACCAAAGAAAAGGATGTCAAGCATTTATCATCAAGATAAATGAAATGGAGGAATATAAGGAACCATCTCTCAAAGATTACCCATTTCTTAAAGATTTTCATGATTTGTTTCCAAAAGAATTATCAAGATTACCTTCTATAAGCGAGTTCAAATTTTTTTATCAACATCATACCTAGTTTAGAACCACAGTCTAAGGCACCATACAGGATGACAACCACCTAATTGGTTGAATTGAGGGCTCAAATCTAGAAATTATTAGCTAAGGGGTTGATCAAACCAAGTATGTCACCATGGGGTGCATCAGTTGTCTTTATTAAGAAAAAAGATGGTGCCTTTTTATTTTGCATTGATTATAAAATATTAAACAAGGAAACTATCAAAAATAGGTATCCACTACCTCATATAGATGATGTTTTTGATCAAATATGGGGATCAATGGTATTTTTTAAGATTGATCTTAGAGTGGGATATCATCAGTTGAGGATACATGATGAAGATATTATGAAGACAACATTCAAAACTCATTACAGTCACTATGAGTTCATAGTGTTACCATTTGGGCTTACTAATGCTCTGACAACATTCATGAATCTCATGAATAGTGTTTTTAGATATTATCTCAATCACTTTGTTTTGGTTTTTTTAGATGACATTCTTATATAATCCAAAAATGAAGAGGAACACCTTCAACATATGTAACTAGTTCTACAATGGTTACAGAAGCACAAACTATATGAAAAGTTATATAAGTGTGCATTTTTCTAAGAGAGAGTGTAATATCTCAGAAATTATCTTTGAAAATAGTATCTCAATAGATTTGGGAAAGATAAGAGCCATTATGGAATGGGTAGTGCCAAATAATGTGCATAAGGTAAAAATTTTCATGGGGTTAGTGGGCTATTGTAGGAAGTTCATTCCATATTTTTCCAAGATATCTAATCCAATTACTTATTTATAATGTAAGAACCAAAGTTTTGTATAGATAGAGAAGTACAAAGTAGCTTTACAAAAATTAAAAATAAGGCTTACATCAGTACCATTTTTTTAAGAGTTTATAACCGTAATGATCAATTTTTAGTGATCATAAATGCATTAGTGGATAGACGAGGAGGAGTCCTTATGCAAAATAGTGAAATGGTGGCTTATGAGTCATGGAAGCTAAAGCCATATGAGATTAATTATGGTCCTCATGACCTAAAACTTATGGTAATTATGAATTCTTTTACAAGTTTGGAAGCATTACTTATTGGAACAACCTTTAGAGCTCAAGATGGATAACTACTCAAGTACATCTTCACCCCAAAAAATTGAATACTCATCAAAGATGTTGCCTTGAATTCTTGTTTGATTATGATTTTAATATCAACTACATCAAAGGCAAGGATAATAGAGTAGTCGATGCCTAAGTCTTAGAAGGTACATAACAACCATAACTACTATTAAGAGTACTTTTAGGGATTGAGTGATTGAATTCTTCCTAGGAGATGAATTCTATGAGCAGGTTAAAAAAAAATTATCTAAGAATGCTTAGAATCAGTATAAAATATTCAAATTGGAGATTGATGGTCTATTATGTTACAATATAAAGATGTATATGTAGATCATAGTGCTAAAGCAATTACATAATACCCCATATTTGGGACATCCAAGAGTAACCAAGCTCATGGTAGAGCTTAGACCACTATATTTTTTTGAAGGGAATCAATAAATATGTAGCAGACTATATGTCACATTATTTGGAATATTAGTGAGTGAAAGATAAACATGTGCACCCAACTAGATTTTTATATCCACATGATATACTAGAATGGAAGTGGCAAACGATAAATATGGACTTTGGCCAAGGTTTATTGATGTCACAAAATAGGCATGATATGATCTTAGTAATAGTTGATAAACTAACTAAGGTGGCTTGTTTCGTACCAAGTAATTTCATAGATAATGCACCTATCCTTGTAAAGAGGTTCATAAAGGAAGTGTATAGGTTTCATGTATTTTCAAAGAAGATCATTTTAGATCATGATCTAAAGATGACTTATAGATTTTAGGTAACTCTAAATTTATCTTTGGGTATACAACTAAATTTTAGAATTGCATATCACCTAGAGATTGATAGATAGACTAAGAGAGTTAATAAGGTTTTACAAGATATTATTTGTATGTATTGCATGGATCAATAATATAAGTGGGAATATTATCTTCCATTGGTTGAGTTTGCATACAATAACTCATACCAATCAATTTTAAAGATGGCACCATTCTAGTCATTATATAAAAGGTGTAGGACATCAATTAGTAGGGACAAATTAGAGGACATGGTAGTCTTTAGACTTAAGATACTTTAGAAATAGAAGAGCAAGTCAGAGTAATTAGGTAGAGATTGGCAAAGGCTAATGATAGGTAGAAGAGTTATGCAAATTTGAAGAGGATATATAGGAACTTTAAAGTAAGTGATAAAGTGTTTTTGTGGGTTAAGTTGTAGAAGAGATCGATTAAATTTTAGAAGTTAGTGAAACTATCTCCAAGATATGTAAGACCTTTCAAGGTTTTAGAAGTGGTCAATCCTATAGTGTATAGGCTTGTATTGACACCAATCTTAACTCTATTACATAATGTATTCCATGTTTCTTATCTTAAAAAGTATATAGCTAATACTACACATGTGTTGGATTGGAATGCTTTGTAGGTTCTAGATCCTGAGGTGGTCATGGTATAACCAATTAGGATAATTGACACTCACAGAATTTATTTGCATAATATAGAGATGTCATAGTGCAAGGTCCAGTGGGAGCAAAACTCTGAAGATAGTGCTATTTAGGAAGACTATGATGAGTTCTATAGGAAATTTCCATATTTATTTTCTTGATTTAGTACTAATACTATGTTATTTTTCTATTGAATAATGTTTTTAATTTAGAACTTATGTTTGAATAAGAGTCATCTAGAATGATGACTAGATTTGAAAGGAAAAGATGTTACATCTTGATTCCTCACTAAGCAAAATAAGCTTAGTTAATAGTTTACATGGTTACTTAAGCTTTGAGATATATGCTATTATGGGATAGTAGGATATTACTTAGGTTACATGATTACATTGTTATGAGTTAGCTATAGCATATATATTTATATTACAAACATGTTAATTTATTATCTTAATTATATTTTATGATATATGCATATCATGATGTTATGATCTAACTACCTACTTATTGTGAGGTTGACGTATGGGAACTCATCCCTTAGAATGTGATAGAGGGAGAACATCATTAGAGAGGGTGACATAGATGAAGATTTTAGAGGATGATACAGAAATTAAAAAAAAAAAACCTTGAACACACCACATTAGCTAGCACATTTAATATATATAATAAAGTGGTTAGCATAATGTGTTTTGATACCATTTGTATTAGATAGTTAAACATGGTTACTAGCATAGTTTAAATGGTTATTTAGAATTCATCTTGTGTGACATGTGTGTATGTCCATTAATATTTTAGAGATTTTCATAATTAGATTAAATTCATATTTTGCTAATTAATTTATCATTAATCCATCATGGCATTAGGATATAATAATATAATTAGTGTTAGAATAAATAAAATTTAGGAATTTCCAATTAAATGAAAAAAATGGGAAAAAAAAGAAAATAAAAAAACAATAAAAAAATAAAAAGAAATAAAATGGTCTAAATTTAAGAAAAACAAAAAAAATCATAAAATAATAATAAAACAAGAATAAAAGGAAAAAAATCTTAAAAATAAATCTACGCCCATTTTCATTGGGGGATATAGAATAAGAAAGTAGTTATTCAAGCTAAAAAGGAAGAGTGAGGTGCAACATTAGGGAGAGGCATTTTTTTAAGGAGATAGAATAAAGAAGAACTAGGTAAAAAGAATTCAGAGGTGAAAAAGGCAGAAAGAGAGAAGTGTGAAGAGAAGCTAAACCAAGAAGAACACAAACATAATCTATCAAGTAGGCAAAGTTTTAAATTCTATTTGTTACATGGACTGTGTAATTAGTTATATAGGAATGACTTATACACCAAATATATTTGTATATATGCCCAATTTATAGTGTAACAAACTAGTAAATGTATATACAAGGACTTGTGATAAATACATCCATTATAGGCAATGACTTATGAAGTCATACTCAACCATACATAAATCTATAAACTATATTATTTAGTATGATTCACTGTTAATATTGAGGATTTTTTTTTTGAAAGATAGTGACTTGATTTTCTTGGGAATTATAAATAGCTACAGATATTCTAATTAATATGTTGATAAACATTTTTATATCACTCTATGTACTATTATAATGGTTTGATTTGGTATTTGGTCTATGCTTTTATAAAAAAATTATATTGAACAATCGAAGCCTTTAATTCCTAAGTGAAAGAAGTGTGCAAGAAAATTATATTGTTCACCCAAATTTTATTGACTTAAATTATGTTATATGGATTCCATCATTAGCTTATTGACTACAATCTAAGTATAATCGGTATACTTAGAATCATATACCAAACAATAAATGACCATATACTAATTATCAACTTAAATTATTATAAATGGATTATGTGTTATGTCAATTTAAATAATTATTATATACTAACAATCCTAATATAACTACAATTATTGTCTTATTCTTTGTTCATATATTTAGTTTTAAATAATGTAAGTCAATCAACACATTATAGATGCATACATACATATCTCACCAAGGTAGAATTACTTACTATATTTTGGGCAATGACCATTAATATGCATGAATTCCAATGATAAAAAACAAAAAATAGGTGATCTGAGCAGAAATAGAAGATAATATGTTAGGTTATTATTCCATTATTCTATTGGTTGGTTCATACCATAGTGGCATCCTCTAGATAGAGATTATCATTCTTTATAAGAAGACAAAACACTATTGTATTAATTAATTAATTAATGATAGATCGATGCATTTCAACTACTGTAGCAATAGCTAATTAGATTGTTACCTTAAAACATTTTGTATTAACTTTTATTTTTGTTTAGGAAAAATGAGTATTAGTGGTAGTTCCCATATTTTTTATATGATCTCAACTAAACACTTTTATATGGTGCTTTACTTTGATTTTCCTTTCTAATTAAAACATAGCTTTTGTTTAGTGTAAGAAGCAAAATAACTGAACATATCCTCCCTCATCTTATAATAGGTTTTTATGGATAGGTTATAGCTTACCATAGCAATCATTTAAAACACATTGTGTAGCATAGGAGAATGGTAGTAAGCCTTATGAGAATATATATATATATATATATATATATATATATATATATATATATATATATATATATATATATATATAAAACTTGTAATGTATTTTAGGATGTGTGTTCATACATATGGATTTATACATGAGTATATCTTTAAATATAAATAGAGTTCATGCAAAAGGGATCATTGGAAATAAATATTAAAATAAGATATAGGGTAATAAATTTAACCAGTTATAAGAAACTAAGGATGTTGGGGAGTCATAACTAAATAACGATTTGACAAGGAAAATATATAACCTCAACTTGATCTAGCCGGTTTGTTTATTAATATTCCAATATTGAAATTGATGGTTTATTTTAACAAAGGATTGTTGAAAACTTTATTTGAAATGTAAAATAATGTAGGCATCTATTTGTATTTATAGTATATCAAAACATTAATATAGATTTTAATAAGGCATGTGGAGCATAAATAACTCAATGTAGTCTTTCATTACCTTGTGATATATTTATGATATGCATGAGGTTAATTATCATATTTAGTAAGTGAAGCAAAAATCATTGACTGGATATAACAAAATATGTATTTATGAATAATGGTATGCTAAATGTGAATATAAGTATACATGTGCCTATTAACATATACATCTATGTAGGGGTGTGTTCTTCTAATTATATTCCCATTGGTGGTTTAAAAATATATTATGTATAATAGAACTTTGTGAATATATGCATACAACACTTGAGAGTATAACAAATGCTAGAATTAAGTATTCGATGTTTTGTGTGAATTGAGACTTCCCTTGTTAAGTCTAGTTTCTTGAATAGAAGATCATGTTTCCATTAACTACTTTATTTGCTTAAGAACACTAGACTATGATAATATGGATTATCATAGGATGTAGTATGTTTGGGAATTATTTATAGTAATTAGAACTTGTAGTTAGATGTGAATTATACCTAGATGGTATAAACTCTATTAATTATTTCTATTATGGGATAGATAATAATGTGAGATTCATTCATACATTTGATGGATTAAATGTATGTTTTTTTATTATTCCTATGCTTAGCATGTTATATGAAATGATTGTTATTAGTTTGTAATATATATGAATCTATTAGATATATTATATTAACCAAATCTCATATTATTGATACTGAGTAAGTAGTGATATAGACTTCAATAGCTTACTAGTATCACATTTCCAAATGAAGGTAATCTAATCAAGTGGTGTGTATGAAGTTTAACTGATCCTTAGATCATTATTATTATTATTGAAAACTTTAGTCAAATTAATATTTAGTGAGACATTTTCATTTCATGAGTATGATTTACATGTTTTTATAATATCTTGTAATATAACGGGTTTCTATGATACATCACATGTTTAATTTTAGAAATAATACAACACATGGGTACTAGCTTGTCTTTCTAAATTCCTGTGCCATCACTATCTACTCATCTATGAAGGGAGGACTATTCCCTGATGGGATTAATGTGGAGGATTTTTGGTCTATGGTTAGTGTGGAAAAATGATAAGATGATGTTCTCCCTCCCCATAATAATACTAATTTTGAGATGACACTTGAGATTGTCACATAAACTAGAGTCTAGGGAACTATGCTCTAAGGAGCCATGTGTCATATATGTACATTGTATTGTATTATATTTATTATTGAAACATTATCATGATGAGTTGTAATTACTTATTCATTATACATTGGTAGTAGTGGCTATAGACATGTATCAACCATGGCTAGTTCATTGTAATTAATTTCTATATTTATATTATGATGTTTTTTTTATGATGATAGTGATCAATAACATATGATGTATTATTTCATTTATAGTTATCACACATTGAGTATTTTATATGATCACTGGTTAGATTCTTGTGGTGTAATATATTTATAGTATATGTGTTTAACTTTAAACAAAAATTCATGTATCTCTAGGTGGATCCTAGTGGGGATATTATAACATGCCTACATCTTAGTTAGATAGTAACATCAATGCAACTATCCAAATTTAATGTAAGTGTTTGAGGCCACAAAATGCAAATTTCTATAATATGATGATTGATCTATAATCTAGATCTAATCTAGATCCAACCTATTCAATATCATATTTATATGTACACAATAAACTAGATAAGTACTCTTATTTCTAATTTATTATAATTTCAATCAATAGTTGTAATTTATATTTTTAACATATATTAGTATTATAAATTTAGAATATTGTTTATCTAAGTTGTAAATTAACTAGCCTATTATAGATCTATTTATCATCCTTGTGCTTATTCATTTATATATCCTTAACCCTATACTATATTGACCCATCTCAATTTAGGGCTTAACACCCTCAAGACCTCATGAGTTAATAAGACGTAAATGAGTAATGGTCTATATATCCTAAGAGGCATAAATATTGGTGGATTTACTAACTATTCCTTGATTTTGTCAAAAATTTGTTGACAAACATCATCCCATATGAATTATGTGTTTTTTAGCAATAATGTGAAAGGAATAATTTTATCAATTGATTATGCAATGAAGCATTGCATGGCCTAAATTCTACCTTATAAAAATCGTAGCTATTTTAAATTGGTTGGTGATGGCATCTCAATGATAGATTTTACCTTTTTTAGATCAAACTCAATCCATCATTGAGAGATAATGTACCATAAGAACTTTATGGAAGATACTATGAAAACACATTTATTTAGATTTAAATTCACGTAAAACTTTCACAAGTGTTCAAATATTTATCATAAATACATGTCATGATTTTGTTGATGTTCAGATTTTATGAGTAAATCATTGACATAGTCCCTAATAATTTTATGGATGAAATCATGGAAAATGTGTGTCATTTCCCTTTGATATGTTCCTTCTGCATTTTTTATTTTGATATGCATGACAATATAACAAAATGTTCCCCATAGGGTGGTAAATGTTTTTTTAAATTAATTTGCTAGGTTAATTTTGAATTGGTTATATCTAGAAAAACTATCCATAAATGAAAATGTCTCATATTTAGTTGTAGAATCGATAATCATATCAATGTTGGGTGAAGGAAACTCATATTTCAAACAAAATTTATTTAAGTCACTATAATCAGTGCAACATCGAATGTCACCATAGGCTTAGTGATGGGTACAATGCTAGAAACCAAATCAAAATGTGTAATGGCTCTTATAAATCCCACATTTAAGAGTTTTTGAACTTTATCTTTTATTAGTAATGCCATCTTGGGATGCATTTTATGATTTTTTTGTTTAACTGGTTTTACATATGGATATATTAATATATTGTGCATAGCCACTGATGGGTTAATCCTAGGAATATTTGAATAATCCCAAGAAAATAATTATGGGTAATCATGTAGTTACCACCGATAGGTTTTGCCTTCATCCTCCTACATAATTGTAGTGAGTAATATTGGTTGAGCATATTTTATTTGTTTCATAGTTATATTTTATTATTTATTCATTTATCAAAGTGGATCATTCTATGATATATGGTGTAGTAAGAATAATGTTAAGTGCAGCATGTTGGATATTAGTATCATCACTTTCACCAATATAAGCATGAACATAGGTGGCATTAGGAAACCTATTATTATGATAGGAAGAAGGGAGATCTTCATATGCCACCAATTACTCTAGCAATAACTCATCATTTGAGAACTCATCCAATGTCTAATTTTTTGGTGAAGCATTTTCATCAATCAAATGAAGGTGTACCAATTGTAGATCAGTTGTAGAAGTAGGTACATGCATACATTTTTATTTGGCCCATATAAAACATGGTTTACTACAAGTATCTTGTTTATGCCTTATGAATTTTACTGAAAAGTCTAAGCCTTACGGATTTGTATTATTTGCAAGTGAAATAGGTTGGTTACACCTTGTTCATTTTTTCCTAATCTATGTCTTATGTATCCATGTTTTAAAAAATATCAATAACCAAAATCAGAGTTATACAATTGTGGTGTATGAATTATTATCAAAAATTTGGCCACCATGAATGGGAGTCATTCAAAACTTTGATGTATTTGACCTTAACTTTGTTGATAGCCATTATGAATGTCTTGTATTGGTCATTAGTGATCTCAGATGATAGGTAGTGTGTCTTCCTTGGCAGATTACAAAGTCATCTAGGATGATCTAGTGAGTAGTAAGTTTAAGTCACTTTGTCTTGTCATAAAATATTCATTCTTTGTAAGCCTTCTTTATGCGTTTAAAATTGTTTAAGGAAAGTTTGACAAGGTTAAATTTAAGTAAAAATCAAATCCATGAGGAAAAATTCTCAAGGATACAATGTGGTAACCCTAAAAGTAACAAACATGGTCTACAACTGATAAAATTGGTCAAATAAGTAAAACTAGTAAGATGGTCACATTGTTTTTTAAGCAATTTAGAGAGTTTAAGGTAATTTTGATAAGATTAAGGTATTTCATTACTTTAGTATTAATGTACATTCTAATGTTGAGATGACACTTACTAGAAAATAACAAATGTGAAGGTTTGGATCTTAGATAGAGGTCATTTTTAAATCATCTAACATCAAATGATGAAATCATGCATGTAGGTGTCTATACATCTTCCCCAAGGTCTTATATAACTACTTTTTAACATTGGAAGTCTTTTTGTAACTGCCACTAATCATTTACAATGACCAAATGAAGAGTTATTATAAGATTTGTAGGCAAAAAGAGGTGGAAAACATTTTGACACACTCTACCTCTGTACAAGTTAGGGGACGCTGAAGAGTCACCTAGTTCACCATCTTCAATAGTTCTAAAGGCTAGAATAGTCAATTTATTAAAGAAATCAAGCTTCTTGAATTCTTTTTTTGAGGGTATATATTGAATGACAACATACAAACTCTTCTAAGGGTCCCTATTATAGTTTTAGATCCAAATTCATACAAAAGGAGCTATAGAGCCAAAAAATGCAAAAACTCACTTCATTTCTCCATCAAGTTTCTTAACAATTCATAATAGTTAACCAATTTTTACTTAGTACTTTAAGGAGAGACAAAGTTGGAACTCAATCTCTTGGCTATATGAGAGGAACCTAATTCCATTCCAATTTGTGTCATTTATTGTATAGTTATTGTTATCACCCAAAATTTCATCTTAAGGAGGGCTATTCAATCCTCCTCAAATTTGGAATAACGTAGAAACAAGTCATATGTTGTGGGTAACAATTTTAAGAGGTGAATTTCTATATTATGGGATAGCTCCCATGTAAAACACCTAAAACTAATCACTAACCTACTTGATTAGAATGAAAATGGATATAATGAGATTAAAGTCTACTCTAATGGAGGTGATGCAACAAAGTAAACTCCATAACTTACTTGAACTTTTACTATGGAAAATAACTACAATGTTGATCTCAAAATCCAAGGTTCTTCTAAAATTAATGTTTCAATATGAAAGTAGAATGTAATGTATCATTAAAGGTGGATGAATAATATTCTTGGTAATGGACACCAATAATACTTCTTACATTTAAAATCACACAAGTTTCTAGTTACACATCATATGATCTGCTAGAAAGTAGATTGCTCACACAAAAATTGAAAGAGAGAGATGAATGTAAGGAAATAAAATATCACTTGTCATTCAAAAAAAAAATACTTAATTAAATTAATGTAACAATTGAGGAATTAAAAACTAGTTTAAGTTATTTATTCCAAAGGCATTTCAATATTCAACTTAGTAGGGCTTTGCCATACCAATCTATGGATAGATTACAATGCCAAAAAAGGCATCATATATAGAGAATTAGGGAGAGAGAGAAGTGGCATGGAAAAAATCAATTGAAAAGTGTTCCTCATGAAAGAGCCAGTTACAAACAAGAAATAATTTGTATAAAAGTCTTATGAGATAATATTTGACATGTGTTGTATTTCTTAATCATGGTTTTCAAGGGAGTTGGTACAGGAGAGTTCAATAGTTCATCATTCATTCAAAACCATCCATCTTGGCTTGTGAAGAGTGATAAATGGATTTATTGATCATTATATAACCATGAAATACCTTTATAATTCCTCTTTGACACCTATTAAACATTTTAAATCTCCCTTATACTAATATTTCAGCGGTAATCATCATATAACTATTTAGGTGTCTTAAAGACCATTTGTCTGCTAGGCCTCTCCTTGCTTGAGAGTTTCTAAACTTGATTTTATATTCATGAATGAAATATATCCTCATTAAATTAATATAAATATATTATTAGACCTAAATCAACTCCTTTGGAATCCTCAATTACTTTCCAAGACCTTATCTTACACTCAAAGCTTACATTTGCCTTTAAATCCTTGTAGCCCTAAAAACACACAAATCTCCTTGTGTAAAAGAAATTACAATGATATATTTTTGAGTACCCATTATTACCTTAAAACTATATTCAAAATTTAATTACCATACATTAAGTGTAATTACACTTATCTACCTATTTTCTCTCTCTAATTAGGCCTCAATTAGGTCTCTAATCCTAGAAATTGAGATTTTGCTCCATACTTCTCCCAAATTTTTGAAACTAAAAATAAGTGTTTGATTAAATTTTAAGACCATATTAAAATTATTTATGTAAAATTTAGGCTTTTAAAACCTTGTGTAGGTGGGTAAACCAAGAAATGGTCAAAAAACTAGTCCTTCACAAGTAATTTTTGCACTGCCTTCAACAATAACATCTATAGAGATAATTTCAGGGTGAAATTCATAGATTTTTGGGCCTAAAGATATATAATACACATCAACACATCCTCCCTAATGGTTTTCATCCATACATGAGGTCAAACACCCTATTTTGAGTCCCAAACCTTATAAAAACATATCATTTAATACATCCATACAGGTGCAAGGACAAAAAATATTCATGGTGAGAACCTTTCCAAAGTGAAGAATGATGTTTAGGTAGTTTCCAAATCAATACAACTCATTTTATGCACTTAGGAATCCAATCTTTCTCATTGGGTTTCTATTAGGGTTTTAAGCGGGTTTAGAATAGTTCAAGTTCTTAACAATTATTTGTAAACCCTAAGGCCTTAAATCCCAAACCAATGCCACAAAAATTAAAGTGCATAAGTTTATTAAAATATAAATATGTGATAAATATCTCATTTATTTTTTTTGTATAGTTCTGAGGTCAAGAAATTTCTCCTCAAGTTTCTACTCTACCATTTAGGAGTGCTCTGTAGTCTTAATAATTGTTCATATAGGTTAGGGACCTAAAACAATATTTAATTCCAAAATATTGGAGTATGGAGACCCCTTAACTATACCTAAAAACCATTAAGATCCATGCAAAAGGTCAGAGTCACATTGAGCAAGAGAACATCTGTCTTGAATTGTAATCTATACTTAGAAGGGTTTGAGAAGGTCTTATAGGCCAAATGATCACTTTTCTTGTCTTTATATACCTATGGATGAATTAATAGGATATATTCCACCATTATTAACTTATTATTACCCTTAGGTTATTATCTCACCTTCAAAAAATACTCTTCTCACAACTATACATATAGGCCTATGTGTATGGGTTTAGGCTTATTAGGCCTAAATAAGTCTATCAACCTTGACATTGATTTTATTTAATTTGACTATCATATGAAATAATAGTAACATTAAAGATTCATTTTAATATGACTTGATTCCTCCCATATAAATTTACCTTTCAAACCAAGTAGGCATTTTTCATTTGACTAGGCAAGCCTATAAGAGCACTTGACTATGTGACTATAGGGGTTAAAGTGAAATTGTTTTGATCACTCTCTAATCATTATATTTAGGTTTATATTTGATTTATAGTGATTATATTCACTTTATTATTCACCTAAACCCAAAATCCACTATTATAAATTGCATCTTATTCTCAAATTTGAAAACCAACTTGAATTACTTATGCAGACCTATAGGTAGTCATTTGGTGTCTTATCTACATTTTGGAGTTTAAGACCTCTTATAAAAGTCAATAAAAATCTCAATGATTTTTATCATATTTTTGAGAGTTTTGTTGTCTTCTTTTGACCCTCTACAACTTCTTTAAGACATTACATCTTTAAAATAATACTTTTTCTCTTCTTGTATCTGTTTAAGACATGGTTATAGGTGATCAAGAGGTTGATGTGTTTTTAGTTCATTACCAAACCAAAAAATCACCATCATTCACATGAATTTAATCCAATATTTACATCTTATATGTACACTTTTAGATGTTCTACATGTTGACTTAAGGCTTCAAACTACTCAAGTTTTCTATTCTACCTATAGGTGTCATTGGGGTATCTTTAACATTAGGTTTTGAATCCACACTCTCTCCACTGATATTGAACTTATAAAAGTGTATAAAATCTACATTTACTTCACCATTTATATTTTCAAACTCAAATCTTAGTACACAGTTCATTTTATTTCATATGAAAAGAGACCTATAGATTTGTAGACTTGTAGGTCTGCATTTTCATGTTTTAGGCCTTATATGATGACTGGTTTGATCTTTTTAATCTTGAGAGTGTTTATCAATTATTTCATTACATTATTTATGAGGTCATGATATTAATATTACTCTAAAAATTCAAGACAAGACTTGTTGAAACCATTTGTGTAGGTAACCTCATACATAGTCTTCAAGTTGGGAACATGAATGCTATTTAGGGAACTAGTAAAGAACGACCAGTCATGTTAGAGAGTATTGAATGATATGATAATATGGTGGAAAAAATTTAAAAATGAATTTTATGCATTGAACCTTGTCAAATCCTCCAAAACTTCAAGTGCAAACCTGTGACATATCCCTCATGGAGGCTCTTCTTGATCCTTGACTGCTCACATGTATGAACCTAATGGAGACAAACATGAGATGATTTTTTTGGCCCATATATATCTTAAAAAAAATCATAATGTTCCAATGAGCTCCAAAATGCATGAAATTTGTGTAAAATCGATCTTATGAGGTTTATTAAGGGGTTTTTATTACCTAACTTGTCAGCGATGATTCATACAGCTCAACTTGATAAACCCTAAACTATTTTCATGAATATTAAGCCCATTAAGGGTACCTATTATGACTAGGATAATTTGACCCAATTATTTTTCATGTTTATGAACCAAGCATATTTTTTTTGGCCTTCTTGAGCTTGTGAAGATCTCGACTAAGCTTTTGACTAATATTCTACATATGTTGACCTCTCTACACCCATGCAAGCTTATTTTCCATGTGAATAAATTTAGGAAGTTTAAAAGACAATCTTATATGAACTTTCACCTAAAGGTGGACCCTCTTATCTATAAAAATGATTGAAAACTACCTTATTTTGAATGATTATCTATCTTTGTATGTTTGACTATAAATTTATTTAACTCTAAAATTCTTTGACCACCTCCTAACACCATCCATATAATAAACTATATTTAAGTGATTGCCCTTTTGAAAAGTACATACAATTCCTCAAATTTGGCTTAGAAAGTGACTTAATATACATTGGGGTACATTGATAAGTATGTTGGAAGAATAATTCATGATTAAATGACCTCAGAGGATGATTAAACCTCAGATGATGACTCATCACAATTACATGACCTTAAACACATATGGGAAATTAACATTTGCTCATGAATGACCATTGTAGACTATACAAGTGAATGAAGAGATCAAAACCTTAAACACCATTAAAAAGGATTCAATTGAACAATTGAATAACATTAAAAGACCAAGGTGACCATATAAGCTTGGGAAGTCCTATTAATTTTTTTAAAATTATAAGGGTTGACCATTTTGACCTAGGGTTCAAAAAATGATCAAAAATTAGTATCCTTAATGTTATGAACAATCATTAAGAAGTTAAGGTGTAGAAAAGGATCCAAAACCCCACTAGGGTCAGTTTTATTTAAATATAGAGTTTTAATTTAGATTATTACTGGGAATGGTATAATTAACACTCCTCTAACCCTGTAATACCATGTTATTTTAGGTTCATTTATGTTTAAGTTTGGTGTGGTGTCCAATTGTCTAATTTTGCTAGTTTGATCAAGATAGTCAAGTTGTAAGAGTTGTGAGGTGTTTTTAATGAATTAAATGGATTAAATGAGATGATTAGTAATTGATAAAGTACCTTTAATAAATATTATACATCTATAGGCACCATTGTAGGCATGATATTCAAGAAAGATAACGATTTTTGCTTGTATATCTGGACTGTTTAAATTTGCAAACATGGCTAAAAGAGACCTTGTCAAACAGAGATATGTTTCATTATATATGATATTTGAATGGAAATTGTAATATTTAGAGAGACTTTAAGAACATATCATGGGTGACAAGCCTTAGATATCAATATTTAAGAGTCCTTCTTTAGTCCTAGTCTAAAGAGGTTTTGTGGACCTATAAGTCTATAAACATGTAGGTCACCATTAGTGTCAAATACTTGTTTATAAGAGTGTACATGGTCTACGTAAAACATGATAGTGTATCCCCATTCTTTTCATTAGTCTTCAAAATATTTTAAATTTAGCCTTTTCAGGTCCATAGTGAATAAAATAAGCTCAAAGTAACACAATGCAATGTAAGTCAAGATCGCATGTGTTTCTACAATAAGATTTATCTTAATTGACTTTAAGATTACCTTATCAAGGCACAAAAATATATCTCCAAGAATTGAAAATAGTCATGAAGGCTTAGACTCTTAATTCATTATGTATTCAATTGCGTTGTGTAAGTCATGATGGTTGTGTGATCCTAAGAGGAAGACAATGATATTTCCAAGAGTTATTCTAGGTGATTTAGATATAATGAAATGCAGAAAGGGACTTAAAAAAAATGATCCACATTTAAGAATATTTTTATAAATGTTTAATTTAAATAAAATGGGACCAAAAAATATTGAAGAGAAGGTTTTTTACCAAATGGCCACTTACAATCATGTAACATGTAGTAGGGTAAAAAAACATGTTGGCGATGGTTGATTGAAGGTTTGGGAAGATGGATAGAGGTAAAATAAAATTTTATTGAGATGTTTAATATTACAAAACACATCAAAGAATTTTTTTATCCCATAAAATTCAATTTGGCAAAAATACAATCAAGTAATCGTAATCAACTCCTACAAACTTGCCTATAGGATTGTACATTTTATGTGTTAGATAGAGACTCATAGATAATTTGAGTTTTTTTAAATTCCAAGTTTTTATGGTGAAAGGGTTTCATAGGTTTTAAGGAAGTGAAAACCATCAAAAAGGATATTCCTAAACATTGACAAGTTGATAGACCTAAAAAATCACCCACAGGCTTGTCATAAGAAAATGGAGAAAAAGGGAATGTGTATGATGAGAAAAAAAGTTTGAAATGTATAAAAAGGGTCAATAAAATAATTATACACATTTTATAATAATTAAAAAACACCAAATTGATAATGATAATATAACACTTATACTACAGTCAAGATAGACCTAGTAAGCACCTCCAGGTAGGTTTTATGTGAATTGATGAAAGTGTATTGATCATTGATTGAAACCACGAGTCAAATGAGAGTGAAAGAGGTATATTAAATTTAATAATTTATTATAAAAATGTTATCATTGAGTTTAAAAGTGATTAAAATTAGTGAAGGGATCAAAAGGGCTAATTTGGCCTAAAAGGCCTAAATAATCACATACATGCCTGTGTGTGAGGAATTCAAAAAACTTGCATGTTATTCAATGTTTGGTCAATTGAGAAGTTTTAAAGGATGAGTGACAGGATTAAGTAAAACTCCATGAATCTTGGAACCACTAAGAAAGAAGGAAAGTGTTGAAAAGGCCTGTTAGGGTCTATTGAATAGGACTATGTACAAACCCTTGCTTAGGGCTTAAGGAAATTTTTTGAGGTTTGAAAGGTAAAACCATTGATAAAACCAATTGGATATCACATAAAATTTTTCATAGACCATAAAATATAGTTTTAAATCTAAACCAAATGATTTGAGGCATTTTATTTCTAAATGACCTTCTTTAAATGCATAATCATGTTTGTATGGCTAGAAAAGTCAGTTTATTTACATGAAAACTTGCATGAGAAGGTGCATGGGATATTAAAATAATTGGGGAGGTGTAATAGGATGTTTTAATGAAATTTTTGGTGTTGGTTTATACATTAAGGTTCACAAGTTTATGAACCATCGTTAAGACTTCAAGTGCCTTAAACCCTGCGTAAACCCTCTAAAGTGACTTGATAGGGAAAATTATCCTTTTAAGCCTCTAATATGGAATTAAATGTCTTATAAACCACCTAGATGATGTTAATTAATCTCCAAGTCATATAATTGAGTATAATTTTGACATGTGTGGGCTATTATTATATAGAAAAGAGCCTGAAAAGCTCCCTTTTGAGCTTGTGTGGAGGGTTTTGAACTAGACAAACCTTCCTAATCAATTGAGGAGAATATTTGAGGAAAATAAAGGTGCTATCATCATTTTAAAACCATTTAATAAAATTATATATTCATATTACATGTTGTAAATTATTAACTAGGCCTCAATGAAGAAATGTGACCAATCTTGCAGTAAGGAAGAAGAGTTGCAGTCTTGTTTCAAGACCTCAAAAATAAAGGAATATTATAAGATACTGGTGAGAATCTAGTGATATATATAAAAGTTATTTTTAGTCATTAAATTTAGATAATAATCATTATCAACCCTTAAAGTCTTTAAGATTTTAGACATGAATGTCTTTTGTTATTCCCTTACCAAACAAGTGTGAATACTACTGTTGCAAGGTGACCTCCAATGCTTGAACAAAGGTTCCATGAATTGATGTAGGAGATATAATAAATGAAAAAATATTATGGAGGTATCTAAATCATAAAAATTAAAACTTAATTTAAGAATCAAACCTTGGTAGCAAGAAATAATGTGAAAATGAATCATGGAGTTCAAGTGCAAGTCTCATATTATGAAGAAACATTACAAGGGGAGAGTTAGCATAAAAAATTCCAAACCATGAAAACTGTTAATTATGTGACTTTTAATTACCATTAAGAGGCATATATGTAACTCTTTGAGAAGGATTTATGATGAATAAAGCATCAAAACTACCAAGAAGACCTCTTATGCCACCCCTATGAAGAGCTACTCCAACACATGTCCTCGAATGATAAGAAGGAAGATGACAACACATTATTTGTAAGCTTGGTGTCACTTTTTCTCTATTTTTTAATTTATCTGATCATGATGGGAATATAAAGAGTTTATCTTCTTGTCCTATTCTTCTCTCTTCTCCCAATTCATCTACAAATAAATCCTTGAGAGGCATTAGATGTATCCTTAAGTTGTTTATAATGAAGCCTTGATAAATTTAAGACTTGTACTTGCCTTTAAAATTAATTAAAGCTAATTTATATAGTTTTAATCTTAAATATAGTGATTTTGAGTGAGTTTTTGATTAGTGTTTTGTGATAGTGAGAGTACTTCCATGCATTTTCCCTTCTTTTCATGCCTCTATGTAAGTTAGTTTCTTTTCCATAGGTCATATGATGTGTAATACATGTTTTTTTGAGTTTAAGTGTTAGAATATCATTAGTGTCTACTCTTAGGCCTCTTTAATAATTAACTTATCTATTAAAAAAACCATAAACTTCATATATAAACACTAGTATGGTAAGAGCTATTTTAAAATTATGAAATCATATTGTAACTTGTCTTTTCATAGTGCAAACAATAACATATTGAGGACTCTATATTTTGTGCATCACCTCCATGTTTACTTATTATTTTTAGTTAAATTTTATCCATTTTATTTTCAATCATGATAATTTTTTTATAATTTTTAGGTGAAGCATATCAAGGGAGTTAGCCCAACCTAGAGGTTCAATACACTTAGTAGGTCACCCATAACCTAGGATTGCTCTCATGCTATCATATAGTTAGGAAGGTTTGAAAAACCTTCATAGGGGTGAAAATTAGATAACTTTTTTTTCATTCCTGGTGGGATTGAATTTGAACAAGGTTGTACAATATTGATGTTTGTCTTGATAAATTTGTATATGTAACAACATCCTTCATGTAACATTTAACAACTCTAGTAAGTTCTTAGCTCTTAGTTGCAGACTAGAAATATATGTTTCATGACAAAGGTGATAATAAGGTCAAGGGATAAATGTATTAATCTTGAGTTTGTTGAATTACCTTTATAATTAGTCAAGATAAAGAGATGTCTCTATGTTATTCCTTATACCAAGACACCTAGAATACAGCTCCATTTCCCATATACTCCAAGCTCTCCCAAGGCTAACAATATGGATACAAACCTACCTTTTGTGACCTTTAATGGTGGGTATCCTCTAAAAATTTCACAATATTATGAAATCCATATGGAATCCCTCAAGAGTGTCCCATACTTTAGTGGAGAGAACAATATTACACCCATTGAACATATAAGAGATATGGCTAAATTTTGTAACATCCACAATGTCACCCAAGAGAATTTAGCCATTAGGTTGTTGGAAATATAATTCAAGGGAAAATATTTGGATTGGTATAGGACTTTGGATCCTAATTTAATCAACTCATGGGATGATTTGGGAGAGAAGTTGAGTAAGAGGTTTGAAGATAAAAGTGATCATTTGTCACTAGCTAAATAATTGACTATTATCAAGAGAGCCCCACAAGAATTCATGCAAAACTTAAATTATATATTCAAAAATACATGGGATGGGATCCCAATTATTGTGAGATACACTCCAAATTATGAATTCCTTTACTATCTCAAGGAATTGAATAGTAACATAGATGCTATGATACAATCCATGGGAGGAGAGACCTTATCAAAACACTGTGACCTTACCATCAAAGCTAAAAATAATCTCATATAAGATAGAAATATATTCCAAAGGCTGCTCATGCCATTATTTCTTGATATACAACATCATAATCCCATCTTACTCCCATTGCTACATTGATCGATTATAGGTTGGTTACTCCTAATCAACCAAACAAAGTAAATGATAAAGATATAACATTAATAAAGATCCTTGAAAATGATATGGAATTCATAAATAAGAAGCTAAATTAATCCTTTAGACCCTATTACTATCCATACCAATCGAATCAATCATATCAACCCAATAGGCCACCTTTCCAAGGAATTCTCAAGGATAAGGGAAAATTACCAATGTGAGACCATATACTATCTATAATCCCAATTATGCCTCCACTTCTAGAGCCTTGGTACCTAATCAAAACAAATTGGTTTGAGAGCATGATTCATCTTCTCAATGGGATTAACCTCCTAATCATCCCTCTATTCAAAGTGAAGTGTTTAATCAAGCTTGTATGGCATGAAATAGAACTATTCCATCTATGACACAAGCTAAAGTTCCAAATTAGGTTATGAAAAATGGATAAAAATTTCAATACAATGCTACATTTTTAAAGTAGAAAAAGGGAGAGTGTTTTGTAATCAATCAATTAAGAGGTACAAGTAAAGCTAGTGATACTCCTATTATAGCTAATATAAGGTCTAAAATGAGAGAAATTGATGATGTTGAAGAGTTGGGTAAAAGTGTAGCCACTATGAATTCTATGTATCAAGGAACAAGGAATGTTAATTCATATCAAAAAGCCAAAAAAACTTATATAAATAAGAATGTGAAGGATACTTTCATTCCCCAAACTATACATCCCCAAAATAATATGTCAGATCCTAGAGGACAACCAAGAGTTAATAGCTCTAACATCAATATTGTAGAACAAATGAAGAAGGTGAATGTAATAATTACTATGTGGGATATATTTGATCTTCTTGGACAAAGGGAGATATTTAAAGAGAAGTTTTAAAAGATCATCCTTGCAAAGACATCATCTATAAGAGAGAGTGTAGTTTTCACAAACAATCCTACACTTACTAGTTGAAAACTAAGCAAAGATGATAAGCTACCTCTTTTTTATGTGTCAATGATCATTGGATATTTAATAGTACATAATTTTATGATATATTATGGGGTAAGTAGCTCGGTGATTCCCAAACATATAGCTGATAAGTTAAGCCTAAAGTATGAGCCTAATGCTAAAGGTGTATGTAATTGGATGGTTCATCTATTAAGATTATGGGTGCAATCAAATGTTTGATCTTTACTCTTCATACTTTTCCTAATTTATCTATTGCTCAAGATGTGTTTGTAGTTAATTTTTTACCATAATTTTGTTTTTGCTTATCAAGAGATTTCACCTCCAATATTGGAGGCTACTTATCATCTGATTGGTCATACATGGATTTTATAACTAGATATGGCACAAAGGTTACAATAAAATCTGAACCTATTTATAATTTTAATATTGATCCATAAAATTGAAACATTTATAATATCAATTATACCATCACTTATGAGGAGGATAATCTTAATGATCAAGAACCAATTGTTCATGTTGAAGACATATCAAATCTCTTCCTTGATGAGTGGGGGGCAAAAAATAATGAGTATGATCCACATAGAGGATTTAAAGAATTTATTATTGGTTTATATTATTTACATGAATAAGGTACATCCATACCCTTTGTCTAAGACAAGTGAAGATAGTGATGGATTATGGAAATTTTTCTTTGATGGCTCAAAAAGCAAGAATGAAGCAGAGGAAGGTATTATACTAGTTTCTCCATCAAATGAAAGGTACTCTTATATAATTATATTTAAATTTAGTTGTAATTTTAATTATTATCACTTGGATTTTCACCCTTTTAGGATATGTCTCAGCTCTTCTCATCTAAGTGGCACAATTGAAACACCTCTAGGTTGTGGGTGAGACTAAGAATGAGGTGAATCTCTAGATAGGGCTACTTCCTTTAATGTACCACTTGTAGAACACTACTACACCTATGATTTTTAGGGAAAAGGGAGAGAAAAAAATAAAATAAAACTAATTTTAAAGGAGGTGATACACCAAATAGGTTGATGACTTTCAACCAACTACATGCTACACATGAGAATAAAGGACTAATCAAACATAAACTTTTCCAATTTGAATCTTCTCACATTAATGTTTCATTATGAGGTTATGGATGAATTTTTAGGCTAGGAGGACTAAATAATAGGTCTATAATGACACTATTTAATAGGATAAATCACTCAACCTTGACACTTCTTAGAACACTTCACATGACCTGTAAGAAGAAACTATAAATAAGTGAGAGAATGAGACAACATAATAAGGAAACCATAATTATCACTAAACAAGATCCATCATTAAAGTAAAAGCACTATGAATAGTTATTTAAGAGGTAAAAATAAGTATTATTATTTATCAAATGGTATGAAAATGATCAGGGCTTTTCCATACTCAGGTAGAGCATACGTTATAAAGGCCAAAATGGCTAGTTCTTATAGAACTTAAGAGAGAAAATAAGAGATAAGTCCAAAGGTCAAAAATACACTTTTAAAGATAATAAAATGAGTTAATTATGCATGATAAGAGGATTTTAAATGTATCATTCAAGTTTAGAAGAGACAAGTGGCTATTCAAGGCATGAAACTCTTGAAAAGTGGTATAAAATTCCTTTTGCTAGCTTAGAAAATTGCCTTCATGATTTATCCATATTTGAACATCCCAAAACTGATTAGGGATAGGTATTATTATTGTAATGATATTTAAGGATTTTATACATGCCTTTCCATGTATTGGTTGTAGTCCTACTCATCTTAAATCTCTTGGAAGTGAGCTATCACCATCTGTAATCAAAATAACTCTTCTTTCACACACCCTACACACTTGGCCTCAAAAACGGTATTATTTTTCCATGAAAATACATTATATGGAGTGTATTAAACCTTTAAAGACCCTTAATTGCCTTATAATACTTAGGTATACTTTAAAAATCCATCCAATTAAAGTTCTCACACTTCTCATCATCAAGTTCACTATGCTAGTTTTGACTATCTAAGATGAAATATCTAAAAAGAACACTTGGGATTTTTTTAAAGGAATTAAATTTAAATATTGAGTTATATTAAGTCATAATATTCCCACAAAACTTTATTTTATCTCTTTAATTTTCTTATAACTTACACAATGCATAAAATAGTCAAAATAACCCATTTTGTATCCTATCTATATAGATTCCATACAAATAATATTGATTTTAGAGATAATTATTGATTATTTTACAAAATATAATCATAATTATAGGTAAAATAGGCCATTATAGTGGTTTTTATCTCCATTTCCTTCATCAGGTCCTTACAAGGGTTTAGCAAGGGTTTAGGCCTATTTTACCCTCTTAGCCATTGTTCATAGAGATCTCACATCCAAAATTCAATCCAATGCCACAAAATGTTTTTTAAGTATCCTATATAGCATATAAAAATGTATTTTATCTCCATGAAAATCTTTAGAGGAGATATGAGCATTCAAAACTAGCCTATTAAGCTTGCTTCCCTACTTTACATAGGTTTGAGTTGTCTTTGAGATAAAAGATGACCTCTTTGTTCTTCATTTTAATTATTTATACTTTTACACTTATTAAATGACATTATACACATGATACAATAGGTTTTAAATCTTATCTCATGATAGAATTGAAAATGGTCTTCCATTTGGCTTTAGGCCTAACCATGCTCAATAGGCCTGCTTGCAACCCTTATGTTCTAGGCCATCCAATCTAGCTTATTTGCATTACATAAGATTTAAAACCTATGTAATTATCCAAAAAAAAATTATTTAAAAATTTATAATTCCCACCTACTTCTATAAATTAAAATGACCTTTCACTTGGGCACTAAGCCAAAACCCTACTCAAGTAGACTTGATTGCAACCTTAAGGTTTAGAGCACCCTATTTAGTTCCATCATTATATTATTGGTTTTTAATGTTATATTTGGTGTCATAAAAATTTCCAAACCTTATTTAAATTTTAAAATATATTTTGGCTCATCTATTAATCTTCTTTCTCAAACCTGTCAGTTTATGCTTAAGGGGAAGTACCCTCTGTCTGAGACAAAATAGAGGGTACTTCCCCTATTTAATCAGACCATTTGGATTTTTGAGAGGGTTATTAAAGTGGGAAATATTATATATAAATGTTTTTATCCCTTTATATTATTAATATACCCCTCTTATTTCAACAAAAACCCAAGATAGACTTGTGCAAAAAAGACTGTGCACATTGTTTTGGTGTGAACTGTGTATGTTAGACTAGAGCCTCTCCTCTATGAAATATTTCTCATGTAAAAAATTTATAAATGTTGCCATGATAATTATGGTTATGTTACAATATCTATTAAATAATTTTACCTTTCATGTACCCCTCATACATTGACCTCTCAAGACTGAGTTCTATCATTTGACTGTGTTTTACTCTAATATTCTACACCTGTAGGTGATCATATGTGTTCAAGTATTGAGTATAGTTCTTAGAGTCCTATTTTTAATATATTAATATCATTTTAAATTTATTTTAACCTTTTTTCTCACCATACATAGCCTAAACCATCCCTTAGACACCTTATATCAGTTCATTGTCACCTTATACTCACCTACAACTGACTGTACAGAGTCCTATAGGTGGCTTTTTACTCTTGAAACCTGTGATATATATATTAATTATAAACTCCCTAAGATATTTTGAAATAAATTTTATCTAAAAAGTGTCTATATTTTTTTAAGTTTCCATATCCAATTTCACACTATAGATTGTGAGACTTTTGAAACTAGTTGTAGGTCAATAATTTGGAATTATCACACCTATAGGTATGGATGGGACCCTAAAACATAAAATGTCACCCCATTTTATGATATTTTAGAGATTTAACAGTATATTAGACCATATATAACCATCCAAACATGAAACATGGTTTGTGTTACAATTTTGAAGTGGAAAGCTTCTTTGGGGACCAAAACCTGTAAATGGCACTGTTAAAACTCAATGCGTAAAAGTGTAAATTTGAAGTGCTTAATAACCACCTTACACTAATACTTTTGACTCCATTTTTTTCGTGTATCCTATTCTATTTTGAGAATACTATGTTTATTCATCAATATGTCTCAAATCCTTTAGTACCCCTATTAAAAAATATCAACAAAACATCAAGGAACTCTATTTTACACTTTTAGAGACAAGGGACCTGAACACTACCATTTGAATCTTTGAGCATGGTTTTCAAATTCCATTTTCCAATCCACACCTCAAATAGGTTTTAAATTTTATCACTACATTATAGGATATCAATAAAGGTTATCAACATGTTCAATTTCCTCCATACGTTTACCTTCATATCTCTGATAGTGCCACCTGTAGGTGGACATCCCGATGTACAGGTAGTATATGTGGAATAATAGGTAGGGAGCAAGAGATATGTGTTTATGAATCAATATATACCTTTACCGATTTTTTAAATTTTTTTGGTACTCAAAAGGATTGAAAAAACTATCAAATCTCCCCTTACAACATGATGTCATCTTAAGAGGCTCATGTAGGTGCATATTAAGTTGCTTACAGGCAATGAATACAATATGGACAATGTGAATTATTTAGGCCTCATGAATAGACCAATAATATTTACCATTTACCCAAGTTGTTTATTATAATTATTATTATCTTGGAACCAACTTCAAAATAGCCATTATAACATGATTTTCTTCTTTTATGGCACCTATACACACTCATCAATGGTAGAAGACTGTATATGTTGCATATAATTGAAAAATCATGGAAATTGATTTGAATAATGAATTTGAAAGGTAAAATTAATAAATATAGAATTTAAAACATGTAAATTAACCTAACATAACCCCTTAAAGTCACCATCAAATAATGAAGGTTTTGCAGATAGTGGAAACTACCTACAACACAAAATGGTACTCTATCTTAAAACCTAAGATACTTGGCCCATAAAAACACCATGAAACCTGAAAATAATTATGGATAAAATTTTATAAGATATCCAACATCCTCTAGAGTCAACATTTCCAATTGGTTTGTATGGACTTATCCAAAATGGAGCAAAACCTATAGGGTGTAGGAAATAGTGAGAAAAAAATATAGTTAGCTTGTAAAGGATGATTCATAAATCATGGTTTAAAAATATTATAACTCTTGTTATGTAAATTTATCTCTCTAATTATAGTAACACCTCCAAAAATATTTTAACCTTAAACCTCCCTGGTCATACCAAACATAAACCAGTTGGTCACTTTTGTGTGTCTAGAAAGGCAAATAAGGAGTAAAAACATTTAGCTCAAAAATGGAACTATAAGAGAATTAAAATCATGTAAATTAACCTAGGTAATATTAATATATGTTCCATGTCCTTCTCCCATGTGTCACCTTCCCTCATGGGTCATACAAGTGCAAAACTCCCTCTTTTGCAGTTGGTTTCTTGATTTTCAATTACACAACCTACAAGATTCAAATGAACAAAAATTATTGATAGTTAATATGAATTATTTGAATTTTTTAAGGAGCTTATGATACTTTTACACCTTAATAACTATGCCATTTGCATTTATGACCCCTAAATGCATATTAAATGACTCAAAATGACATATTAACTAATTAGATCATGACCAAGGCTAAAAATTCATTAAATGACATAAAATAACATATAATACACCCTATTAATTAATATTAAACCCCATATAAACCTATAAATATCAATTTTTATCTTATAGGGGTCCTAATTTAGCTTGTAGGGTCAAATTTGGTTAATAAATTGGTGACTCATAGGGGTAGTATGCCTACTATAATAGATCAATAGCCTTATCAGTCCATTGGGATAGGGAGTCATATAAATTTTGAGACAAAAAGAAGACCTAACACTTGATAACAAGGCTTTGACCAAGACAAGACAACTAATTACCTCAACCACACAAAATGAAGGACACACACAAAGCAAAACAAACACATTAACAAAACACACACATGTGCTCATAGCACTTAGGAAAATAGAAAAAAAAAACTATGCACAAATAGAAACTAATCATACCTTCTTTCCAGGACCAAAATTAAAGTTTATTTCATCTTTTTCTTCATGAGATGAATCATAGTGCCAAGTATGTTTTTCCTTAGATTGGATGCTTTATAGATCAAACCTATTCCTTGGCATTTCACTTGATCTACTCTCAAGTATATCATACTCAAATAGGTCTCCAATATAAATATATTCCTCTTGAACTTGTACACATACCTCATACTGATACCCACTCTTTATCTCATGGTCAACTTGTATCTTCTTTGTAGGCATGGCTTCAAGAGGAGTGGTTTCTTTTTCCTTAGAAGATTGAGGCCAATAGAAGCTTGTTCCATCCTTCAAGAGCTGATGTATTCTCCCAACTAGTTGAGAGGATGATATACCATTTTTATGGTTTCAAACATGTCATAATGGAATGGATATGCTTCTTGAAAGGATAGATTTAAAAAGTTACCTTTTCTTTGCATACTCACTTGAGTGTCAAGGTTGCCTTCTCCATTTTTTACTAGATCATATCCTCCTTGAAGAGGAGTATAAACTAATCCAATGAATTCAAACAAGTCATACAAAGGATAATTAATAACTTTTTCTTTCCCATCCATGATATCTTGGATAGTGATGGAAGAACCAATGGTGATTTCCTCTTCTTTGGCAAAAGGAAAACACTATTATATATCAACCCAATCAAAAGTTTCAACATAATAATTCACCTCTTCTTCAAAATTTATGAATTATTGAGGGCTCTCAAGTTTCATCTCAACTATCATAACATTACTTTGGTTCTCAAGGACTAGAAGATCCTCTCTTTCTTTCTCCTTCTTGGTGATGCCAAGACTAGGCATCTTGAAATCATGTGACTTATCCCAATGAGGCTGCCAAGGAGCTAAGATTTATTCAAGCAAGATTTCTAAATTTTCATCAACTAAATGCTCTCTTTAGGTTCCCATAACATAGGTTAATCAAGTCAAAGAGTGATGGGGTTATAAAAAGATGAACTAGTTGGTGGAGGAGGCACATATAACTCAAAATCAGATTGAGGATGAATTGTAGGGGATTATTTTGGGAGTTCTTGAGGAAGGGGAGGAAGACCTTAGGATAAAATAGCTTGTTTTTATTCCTTCCATTTTAAAATAACTTCATTTCAATCTAATTTATCTTAATCACTCTCTTGAGGAAGGTTATATGTGGTGTGTTTAGGCATAGGATCTTCTTTGGGCTCTAAACCTTCCATCAGACCTTGATTTAGATACTTCATACTTGACTCTAACTCTTCAATTTGCTTGGCTAGGTTCTCTTGGAAAAGTCTTTCTTGAATTTCATGAGAATATTCACGAGGATGAGGAGTAAAATAAGGCTGACATGGATAACAAGAGGTCTCTTGAGGAAAGGTGGGAGGGACATGCATAAGATCAAACTCTTTCTCAACCTCACACTCCTTGTCTTGGATTTTATCCTCTTTATTTCCCCATGATTCCACTATCTTATTCTAGATTAAGATGTTACGATTAGGAGTGTCTTCTTTAGGTGGTGATGCAATTTTAGGAGTGTATGGATTACTCAAGAAACTTGGGATCTCTTTAGGTTTGGATCCTCCACTTTGTCTCCAACTTGAACTCTCATATCTAGAGGTCACTTCTTGATGTGGGTATGTAATTGGAAATGGAAATGAGGGATTAAATTACACTTCATTCACTAATGATATGAAATAATACATCTACCTATTGGCCAAATCAATCTACCTATCAATATTTTCTTTAAAAACCAAGTTTATCTTTCCAACTCTCTCTTCCAGTTGATTAGGGAAAAGATGACTTTGATAACCTTGATTGGGCTCATGAGTAGGGGTCAAATAAGACTGATAAAAATATTAAGGAGGTAGATATGAGGGTTGATAGACTTGGTGAGGCATCTCCTCATGAATTTTTATCATGTCCTCTAAGGATGAAATAAGGCCACTCACATCTATCATCTCACTTATGAGCCTTTGCTAATTAGCTCTCTCAATAGGTGCCCACTCTCTTTTAACTAGATATAATGCATATCTCACCTTATGAATGAAATGAATAGGAATATCTTGACCATGTCCCCTTAGTGTGTCAAGATCCAACATGTACTTCTCATATCCCAAGAGAGTTTTCTTGAAAGTGGAAATGGATTGACTTAAAAGTGACTAGGTTAACTAGTAGGAGCAAGGTATTGAGAAGACTAGTTATAGGGATGATATAATTCATGCCAAGGTTGATAATGGTCATATTGGATCTGATAAGAATCATATTAGAATTGGTAGGGAACATAATTAGGTTGATATAAGATGATATAGGCTTGGGATGTCTCACCAACTTGTCTAAAATAGTACTCAACACCAAAATTATCCATGAAACTTCATTGGGAAGTAATAATACAAATAAAAATATTAACAACAATATTCAAAGGAAAACCTAGGTTGCTTGACTAGTTGATATAACTTCAGAGTCACCACTGATGCTTGGATAGATGCCTACAAAGGTTGATTGTTGAAAGACAACACTAAAAATATTTCAACCTATTGGACTAAGAGTCACACTAGGTGTGCTAAAAAATGTTTTCACTTGTATTTTCACCCTTTGAGGATATGTCTCAGCTCTCTTCATCTAAGTGGTATAATTGAAACACCTCTAGGCTTTGGATGAGCTTGAGAATGAGGTGAATCTATAGATAGGGATATCTCCCTTGATGTACCACTTATAAAAAAACTACTACACCTACGCATGTGAGGGAAAAGGGAGATAAAAAATTGAAATAAAACTATCCTAAAGGAGGTGATACACTAAATAAGTTTATGACTTCCAACCAGCTACATGTTACACATGAGAACAAAAGACTAACCAAACATACACTTTTCCAATTTGAATCTTCTCACATCAATGTTTCATTATGAGGTTATGGATGAATGTTTAGGCTAGAAAGACTAGACAAGAGGTATAGAATTACACTATTAAATATCATAACTCACTCAACTTTGTCACTTCCTAAAACACTTCACATGACTTGTAAGAAAAAATTACAAATAGGTGAGACAATGAGACAACATACTAAGGAAACCATAGTTATCAATAAGAAAGATCCATAATTTAAGTAAACACACTATGAATAGTTATGGAAGAGTTAAAAATAAGTAATATTATCAAATGGCATGAAAATGAGTAGGGATTCACCATACTCAGGTGGAACATAAGTTAAAAAGGTCAAAATGGCTAGTTCTTATAGAACTTGAGAGAGAGAGAATAAGAGAGAAGTCCAAGGGTCACAAGGAAACTTGTAAAGATAATAAAATGAGTTAATTGTGCATGAGAAGTGGATTTGAAATAAACCATGAAAGGTTAGAAGAAATAAGTGGCTATTCAAGGCATGAAACTCTTGAAAAGTGGTATAAAATTCCTTTTGCTGGCTCAAAAAATTGCCTTCATGATTTAGCCCTATTTGAACATTCCAAAACTGATTAGAGATAGGTATGATGATTTGAATTAAAGGTAATTATTTTATACATGCCTCTCCATGCATTGGTTGTAGTCTTACTCATCTGTAATCTCTTGGAAGTGAGTTATCACCATCTATAGTCAAAATAACTCTTCTTTCTCACACCCTACACACTTAGCCTCGAAAAAGGTATCAATTTTATATGAAAATACATGGGAGGGAGTGGATGACAATTTTAAATACCCTCCATGGCCTTATAATACTCACATAGACTTTAAAAATCCATCCACTTGAAGTTCTCACACTTCTCACCATTATGTTCATTATGCCAATTTTGACTGGCTAAGATGAGAGCTATGGTAGGAACACTAGAGAGTTTTTTTTTTAAATAATTTAAATGGACATATGGAGTTATATTAAGTCATAATATTCCCCCCAAACTTGATTGCATCTCTTGAATATTTCTAGAACCCACACAATGCATAAAATAGTCAAAAGAACTTATTTTGTACCCTATTTATATAGATTCCATACAACTAATCTTGATGATAAGGAGATTGATTGAGTTTTATACAACCTCAAATAATAATTCTCAGAAAAATATTCGATCATAGTGGCCTTTTATCTTTATTTCCTACATCGGGTCCTTACAAAGGTTTAACAAGGGTTTAGCCCTATTTTACCCTCTTAGCCATTGTTCATAGAGATCTGACATCCAAAATTCAATCCAATGCCATAAAATGGTTGCTCAAGACCCTATATAACATCTCAAAATGTCTTGGATCTCCATTCAAATATTTATAGGAGATATGAGCATCCAAAACTAGCCTATCAAGATTGTTTCCCTACTTTGCATAGGCCTGAGTTATCTTTGAGCTAAATAATGACCTCTTTATGCTTCCTATGCATTCTTGAGACTTGTGCACATCCAAAATGACCTTATACACATTCTCTAATATGTTTTAAATATTATCTTTATTGAGTGTGGAGCCCTTTGGGGATTTCACATGACCATGATGGTACGTTTTGGGGGCTTAAAGAGCTCCAAGTATGTGGGGAACACATTTTGCATTTACTCCTAATTTGTGTGAATATTATTAAATTCTTATTTAATAATTTTTATGTTGACTTCCATGCTTGTTGGAAGTGGGATTGATTTCCTTATTTTTAGGGAATTAATTGTTAATTAAATAATTTCCATATGAGTAGAATTATTAAATATTTTATTTAATAATTTCTAAAATGTATTATGGAAGTGGGATTGATTTACATATGAGAAAACTATTAAATGTTTCATTTAATAATTTCTATGATGTATTATAGAAGTGGAGTTGGTTGTTATCACCTCTACATTGGAAGTTGTGCTTTTTGGAGGAGTATGGTATGTTTCCACTTAATGGGGGCTTACAGATAAGCATTATTAGGTGGAATGGCTTGTTTTTTCATGGATAGAGCTTATATTGATGGGGAATGGTGAGTTTATCCTTGCGGGGTGGATTTGTTCATCATTTTTAATATATACAGGATGTGGTGTGACCTATTAGAGGTTATTGATGATTTTATTTGTAGGTGTGGCTTTTGAGAGAGAGTCAAAGTGCAAGTTTTTTAAAAAGTGAAAGTATTAATTTACAAGGTGTGGTATAACATCTTGTGAGATACAATATTATTCAAGTGAAGGTGAAAGTGCAAATTTTTATGCAACATTTTCTATAGGAGATTTCTCTATCTCTATGAGAGTTCATTGTAATTTTGTTTTAGATTACTATTTTATTTGAGGACTTTATTAGTGGATGTAGCCCACATTGGGTGAACCATGATATATATTTGTTATGTGTTATTTCTAGTTTTTTAATTTTATCCATTTAGAAAACATTAACTATGATTTGAGGAATTAATTCCATGATGCATTTGGTGCATAGTTAAATCTGATTTTACATATTTAAAATCTGGTTTATGTGTTTTAAATTAAATATTTTATGGTGGATTAAATCTGTTTTGAATTCACTTAATTCCTAACAATTGGTATAAGAGCTTTGGTGGTGTTTTAGCTGAAGTGGTAAATCATAGGAAATGTGATTAGCTTGAGTGGGAGCTATGAGAGAAGAAATCAGATTTAGAGTTGAGAAATTTGATGCTAAGAATTTTGGTTTGTGGAAAATATATATGGAATATTATTTTTCTTCAAAGGAACTTCAACTCCCCTTGGATGGGAAAGGAGGATAATTTACAACTATGAGTGATGCAGATTGGACATTTTTTGATAGGAAGGCATTGGGAGCCATATGATTATGCCTTGCATATTCTATTGCATTCAACATTGTAGATTAGATAACTATAAAGGATCTCATGGATAAACTTGGAAAGTTACATGAGAAACCCTCAACTTCTAATAAAAATTTTATTATGAAAAGATTGTTTAACATGAAAATGTTTGAGAGTCGTTCAATTACTAATAATTTAAATTATATTAATATGGTTGTAAGTATGCTCACTTTTATTGGAATTAAGTTTGATGATGAAGTTAGAGCTTTGTTCATTTTGTGTTCTTTGTTTGATAGTTGGGATAGTTTGGTTATGGCTATGAGTGTTATAGGTGTGATTCTCAGTGAAGAGATGCAAAGGAAAAGCACTGGTGAATTTTCTTCAAGTAATGCTTTATCTATTGATACTAGAGGGAGGCAAAAGGAAAAGAACAAAGGCAACTATGAAAAGTAAAAAGGTAGATCTGAATCTAGATCTAAAGCCAAGATGATATGCTGGCATTATGGGAAGAGTGCATACTCAAAGAAGGATTGTTGGTCACTTCAAGATAAGAATGCCAACAAGGAAGAAATGAATGAGGTAAATGTGACATTAGGTAAATCATGTCAGGATTCCTTAATTCTTTGAATGGGTAGTTTTTCTGAGTCTTGGGTATTAGATTCAAGAGATTCTTTTCATGCCACCCCACATAAGCATTATTTTACTGATTATGTTCAAGAGAATTTAGGACATGTTTATCTTCTTGATGATGAACCATTTGAGATAATAGGGAAAGGTTGTGTTCAAGTTAAAATGCAAAATGGGAACACATGGCTACTTAAAGATGTTAGACACATGCCTATGTTAAGACAAAATTTGGTTTAAATGTGGCAATTGGGTAGTGAAGGATGTTTAGTAATGTTTACTATAGATTCTTAGAAAGTTACCAAATGATCTCTTATGGTTTTGAGAGGTAAGAAAGTTGGTACTTTATATTTGATTGTTAGTGTTGATTCTTGTGATTTAGTTACTACAGATGAAAATGTAACTATGTGGCACTATAGGCTCAGTAATATGAGCCATAAGGGTATGTAGATCTTAAAAGACAAGTTGCTTGGATTAAAAGACTTAGATCTAGACTTCTATGAGAATTATGTGTATGGAAAATAGAAGCATGTTAAGTTATTGAAATTTAGACCCATAAATAAATAACACAAGTTAGAGTTGGTACATTTAGATGTATGGAGACCAACTCAGGTATCTTCTATTGGTGGTTTCAATTATTATGTCACTTTTATTGATGATGCAACTAGGAAAGTTTGGGTTTATTGTATTAAAAATAATTTTGATGTATTTGACACTTTTAAGAAGTGGAAAGCCTTGGTTGAGAATGAAACAAGTCTCAAATTGAAATGTCTTAGATTAGATAATGGAGGTGAGTATTGTAGTAGTGTTTTCTTTGACTATTATTCTAACAATGGAATCCATAGGCAAAGGATGATTCTAAGAACTCCACAACAAAATGAGGTATCTAAAAAGATGAACATAATAATAATGGAATGTGTTAGGAGCATGAGGTTACATGCATGGTTGCCTTTATAGTTTTGGGTAGAAGCAATTAACATGGTAGTATATTTGATTAATAGAGGACCTTCTATGCCTTTGGATGGAGGCATTCCTAAACAAGCATGGTTTGGTAAGAATGTTGATTATTCTTTTCTTAGAGTCTTTGGATGTGAAGCTTTTGCTCTCATCAAAAAAGAGGATAGGACCATGTTAGAGGCTAAATCAGAGAAATGCATATTTTTTGGATATGGTGAGGATGACTTTAGTTTTTGTTTATGGAGAATTAAAGATAAGAAAATATTTTGGTCTAGAGTTGTAGTCTTTAATGAAAAAAGTCATGTATAAGGATCAGTTACAAGAATAAGAATAGAAAGAGTACATAGTATTGGATGATATTGTGGATGGAAAAGTATTTAATGAATTAGTTTAGGAAATTTCTACACAAAGACCCCAAAATCCTATGGTAAAAATGTCTTCTAGGGTAAGAAGAGCACCTACACATTTTTCTCCTTCTTTGAATTATTTATTAATCACTGACAATGGAGAACCAAAGTGTTATGAGGAAGCAATGCAGATAGATGCCAAGATGAAATGGGAATAAGCCATGGATGAGAAGCATAGATCTCTCATAGATAACCAAACATGGGATTTGTTAAGGCTACCCAAGGGCAAGAGTGCATTTCCAAACAAGTGGATCTTCATAATAAAGGAAGAGGATGAAGGGAGAAAAAAGTATAAGGCTAGGATGGCGGTTAAGGGTTTTACAAAAAAATTAGGAATTTATTTTGATGAGATTTTCTTTCCTATTTTAAAAATTAATTTTGTTAAAACTATTCTTGGTTTAGTTGCAGTTGAGAATTTGCACTTAGAATAGTTAGATGTGAAAACTACTTTTCTTCATGGTGATTTGGATGAAGAATTGTATATGAAATAGCCACAAGGATATGAGGTCAAAGGAAAGGAGAACTATGTGTGAAAACTAAGGAAGAGATTTTATGCCCTAAAACAAGCTCCATGACAATGGTTTAATAAATTTGATTTTTTTATGTTGGAACAAGAATATCAAAGGTGTAATTCTAACCAATGCATATACATCAAACATTTTGATTATGGTTCCTTTATTATTTTATGATTGAATGTGGATGACATGTTAGTTGTAGGAAAGCACATAAAACACATTCCTATGCATAAGAAAAAACTTAGTGACTCCTTTTATATGAAGGATTTGGGTACAACAAAGCAAATCCTTGGTATGAGGATTTCTCATGACAAGGAGAGGAAGCTAGTTTTATCCCAATCAGAGTATGTGAAGAAAGTCTTGGAAAGGTTAGTATGTTAGATGTTAAACTTGTTGGTGCTCTTTTGGTAGGCCACTTTAGATTATCAAAGGATCAGTGTACTAAGATGAAAGCTAAAAATCTTAAGATGTCCATGGTACCCTACTCATCGGTAGTTAGCAACTTGATGTATTCCATGGTTTATACTAGGTTGGATATTGCCCAAGTAGTGGGAGTTATGAGTAGGTATATGGGTGATCCTAGTTATGAGAATTGGCAAGCAGTTAAATGGGTTATTTAGTATTTGAGAGGAACCATGGATTTTTCATTATGTTATGGTGGATCAAATACCACTTTTCATGGTTATGTGGATTCAAATATGGTGTGGGATATTGATAACAAAAGAAGTATGACAAGTTATATATTTACTATTGGAGATACAATGGTTAATTAGATTTATAGGATATAAAAGGTTGTGGATTTATTGACCATTGAGGCAGAGTATGTTACTACCACAGAGGCTAGCAAGGAGATGATTTGGTTACAAGAGTTGTTTTGAGAGTTGGGGCATGAGCAAGAAGTTGGGAGACTACATAATAGTAGTTAGAGTGTTATTCATTTAACAAAGAACTCTACTTTCCACTTGAAGATGAAACACATTCAGTTACATTATCACTTCATCAGGACAACTTTGAAAGAGAACTTGGTGAAGTTGAAGAAGATTCATACTAGCCAGAATCCTATGGATATGATAACCAAGGTAGTCACATTGGACAAATTGAGATTATGTTTAGATTTGGTTGGCCTTAGTGGTCATGGATCATTGATAGATTCTATTCAAGGGAAATGATCTCCAAGTGGGAGATTATTGAGTGTGGAGCTCTTTGGGGCTATCAAATGACCATGATGGTATGTTTTGGGGGATTAGAGAGATCCAAGGATGTGGGGATCACATTTTGCATTTACTCCTCATGTCTATGAATATTATTAAATGCTTATTTAATAATTTTCATGTTGACTTCCATGTTTGTTAGAAGTGGGATTGATTCCCTTATTTGTAGGGAATTAATTGGTAATTAAATAATTTACATATGAGTAACATTATTAAATATTTTATTTAATAATTTATATGATGTATTATCGAAGTGGGATTGATTTACATATGATAAAATTATTAAATGTTTCATTTAATAATTTCTATGATGTATTATGGAAGTGGAGTTGGTTGTTATCACCTTTGCATTGAAAGTTGTGCCTTTTGGAGGAGTATGGCATGTTTATACTTGATGGGGGCTTATAGATAATAATTATGAAGTGGAATGGCATGTTTATTCATGGATATATTTTATATTGATGGGGAATGGTGAGTTTCTCCTTGGGGGATGGATTTATTCATCATTTGTTATATATACAGGATGTGGTGTGACCTTTTAGAGGTTGTTGATGGTTGTATTTGTAGGTGTGGCTTTTGAGAGAAAAATTCAAAGTGAAAGTTTTTTTCAAAGTGCAGGTGTTCATGTACAAGGTGTAATATAGCATCTTTTGAGATACAATATTGTGCAGGTGTAGGTGAAAGTGCAACTTTTTGTGCAACATTTTCTACATGAGATTTTTCTATCTTTGTGAGAGATCATTGTAATATTGTTTCAGATTACTATTTGATTTGAGGACTTTCTTGGTGTATGTATCCCACATTGGGTGAAACATGTTATATTTGTGTCATGTATTATTTCTATTTTTTTAATTTTCTCCATTTAACAAACATTAACTATGATTTGAGGAATTGATTCTGTGATGCATTTGGTGCATAGTTAAATCTAATTTTACATATTTAAAATATGGTTTATATGTTTTAAATTAAATATTTTATGGTGGATGAAATCTGGTTTGAATTCACTTAATTCCTAACAATCTCATGATAAAAGTGAAAATGGTTTTCCATTTGGATTTAGGCCTAACCATGCCCAATAAGCCTGCCTGTAACCCTTATGTTCTAGGACATCCAATTAGACTGATTTACATTCCATAAGATTTAAAACCTCTATAATGATCCCAAAAACATGATTTAACACTTTAGAATTCCCACCTATATCTATAAATAAAAATGACCTTTCATTTGGGCACTAGGCCAAAACCCTACTCAACTAGACTTAACTGCAACCTTAAGGTTTAGAGTACCCTATTTAGTTCCATCATTATATGATTTTTTATTCATGTTTTATTTAGTGATATACAAATTTACAAACCTAATCAAAAAATTAAAATAGATCTTGGCTCATCCCTCTATCTTCTTTCTCAAACCTCTCAGTTTATGCCTAAGGGGAAGTACCCTCTATCTGAGATAAAACATAAGGGTACTTCCCCTATTTAATCATAACATTTGTATTTTTTATAGGGTTATTCAAGTGGTAAATATTATCTCTACCAAATTTTATCCCTTTATCTTATCAATAAACCCCCCTATTCAACAAAAACCCAAGATAAACTTTTGTAAAAAAAGATTATGCACAGTGTTTTGGTGTGAATTGTGTATGTTGGATTAGAGCCCCTCCTCTATGAAATATTTCTCATGTCAACAATTTATAAATGTTTTCATGATCATGATGGGGATTTTATAATCTATATTCACTACTATAACTTTTCATGTACCCCTCATACCTTAAACTCTCAAGATTGAATTTTGTCATTTGACTATGTTTTGCTCCAATATATTGCACTTGTAGGTGATCATGTGTGTTAAAGTCTTGAGTATAGTGATTAGATGTCTATTTTTATAATACCATTTCAAATTTATTTGAACCTTTTTTCTCACCATACCTAGCTTAAACCATCCCTTAGACACCCTATATCAATTCACTGTAACCCTACAATCACCTACAACTGACTGTATAGTCATGTAGGTGGCCTTTTACTCTTGAAATCTATGATATTTATTAATTATAAAATCCTTGAGATATCCAAGCTCATACTATGGATTGTGAGACTTTTTCAACTAGCTGTAGGTCAATAATTTGGAATTAGGCACACCTGTAGGTATGCATGGGACCCTAAAATGTATAATGTCACCCTATTTTGGTGATATTTTAGATCATGAATAATATATTAGACCATATATAACCATCCAACCATGAAACATGGTTTGCATTGCAACCTTGAAGAGGAAAGCTTCTTTAGGGACCAAAACCTATAGATGGCACTATTAGAACTTTGTGCATAAAAGTGAAATTTTGAGGTGCTCAATAACCACCTTACACTAATCCTTTTGACTCCATTTTTTCATGGCTCCTATTTGGTGTGGAGAATACTAGGTTTAGTCATCAAGATGACTCAAATCCTTTAGTACCCCTATTAAAAATATCAACAAAACCTCAATGAACTCTATTTTGCACTTTTAGAGACAAGGGGCTTGAACATTATCATTTGAATCTTTGAACATGGTTTTCAACGTCTATTTTCCAATCCACACCTCAAATAGGTCTGCAATGTTCTCACTACATGCTAGTATATCAAGAAAGGTTATAAATATGTTTAATTTCCTTTGTAAAAGTACCTTCATACCTATGTTAGTGTCACCTATAGGTGGACATCCCAATGTACATGTAGTATATGTGGAATAACATGTAGTAAGAAAGAGATATGTGTTTGTGAATCACTCTAGACCTTTACCAAGTTTCCAAATGTACTATTAGTATTCAAAAGGATTGAGATTTATCAATTCTGGGAATGATTGGGGTTTTTATTATTATTTAATTAAAAGTCTAAGTAAATTAGTCAATAATTATGCCATAATTAACCTATTGATTTGTTAATTTTAATTTTGGTTCAAACTTTTAAAAATAGTAAGTAAATAGAGAGAAATATAACTTAGATTAGAAATGTGTTGATCTAACTGAGACAGAGGATATAACTCATTATGCAGGTCTAGGATATTTTCATAAACTAAGATCTAAAATTCATTTTACAATTGGATAAAAGAACCAAAACTAGATAGGAGTGGCACTAGTGCTATAGTCCACCTCTACCAATGTTGTCCTGAGCATCTGAGCTATCTGGATTTTATTCACTAGGTCTATGTGACCCTGTTTACAAAGTTTTGGTAGTTGAAAGTCTATAGAGTTCCCTATAGAGTGGATTATTTATTTAAACCCTATCTTCCTTTGTGTTTTGACCAATTTTGAGTAAGAGGGGGGGGGGGGGGTAGTGTGTGTAAGATTCACTAGATATGGATCCACACCCCTTATTTGGGCACACTACCTATATACCAGTACTCCAAAAAGGGATCAAGTCATATGTAGTTCTCCCACTTGATGGGCTTTGTGAATTTGTGTGTATGAAGATGAGAAATTATAAACTAGATATGCTTGAGGTGGCTAGGGACTGGTATAAGGACTTGAATAAGCTTGTAAGTATGTTGGCTAGATATATACAGAGAATAGGGAAGATTGCTTGAGTATTCTTGCTTGCTTAGTGATAGTTTGCCAACCCTTTTCAAATTATTTTTTTATGGAATTTTTTATGGATCTATTGGTCATGGATTAAATGTGCTCATGTTAGGCTGACATAATGAAGGATGGGAAACCAAAAAAAATTAACCGTTGGGGCCAGAAATAGACTTAGACAATAACATTGAAAAGGGGATACCCTAGGGTCTAGTGCTATACTCCAAGTTAGGCACTATCATCGTAAGGGTATAGGACCTTGAGGGATGGAATAATAATGAAAAAAGGGTCCCAATTGAGCTATAATGAGATATTAAAAGCCTATGAATGACTAGGAATTAATGAAAAGGCACATATGAGGGTCATGGGAGTAAACAAGAGGGAAATATGGGTTGGGTGTCATTAGCCACACTCAAGTAACCAATTTTTGCATTTTATATGACTATATTTTTCCCCCATTTATTTTAGTGATGCAACAAAGTGAAATACTAGGATAAAGGAAAAATAAAAAGTGTACCTAACGTACCTGGAAGGTTGAAGCTGATAAAGCTATGAGATGTTGGGTGTGCATAGAGAAATCATGCTATGAAGTATGAATCTACAAGAGAAAACAAAGATTAGATAAATTATTACTACATATGCTATATCTAAAATAATAACCTACAAATATAGGTAAAAGAGAGAGAATAAGAGAAAGGAATGAGTACACTTCATTGGGTATGCAAACTAATACAAAACCTATTATGATGCTAAGTAATGCTAGATGATGGTGTACCAAGAGTAATATCATGAATGGAGCTAAGTGTTCAATTCTCCAAAAGTGGCTCAAAAATTCAAAGGTAGGCCATTTATCTCCATCGTCACCTATTAAGTGAATCTATATGAGTATGTGTGTGTTAATCGATGTCTAGACTATGTCCAATCCCTCTAAATAGGTGGCTCAAGAATACAAAGGCTAGCTAGTCCTTTGGCTCCATAATTGCCCTATGAAGTAAAGCCATGAACTGATACTAGTATGAGATTTATGTTATATATAATGGATCTTGAGACCCATTAATGTATTTTGATCTAACAATGTTGACATGGATAGTCAAATGTATGCTAGTAACTAGGCCATTCTTGGCCACTCTTTAACTGGTGCACTATGCTTGTATAAAAGCCACTCAGGAAATAAAAACTCAAGAAGTTAGGATTATATAAAATGCAATTCCAAAATGATTCCAACCACCTATAGATAGAATAATACATGTAACTACTGGGAATGCCTGGGTAATGTTGAACTCATAAAGAAAAGAAAATAAATATATTGTGCATATTGCCCCCAATCATTAGTGTCTGAAACATGGATTCTGATATAGAAGTTATACCAACTACCATATTTAAAACTATAAATGAGATATATCATGTCATGTATAATTAACCCTATATCTAAATTCTTTGAGCAAAAGTATATTAAAAGCTACTAATTCTAAACTGGTCAGGTTGTGCAAAATTGTAGCTGAACCTACTTTTTTACCTACTTCTAGAAAGTTTGGGTTTTCTACTATTTGGATAGGAGTGCCAAAAGTGGATAGTAGTGGCATTAGTGTTATATTCCTATTTGGGCACTATTATCCTAGGCCCAATGTGATGATTGTTCTAATATTTTCACTATTTGTTTGGTCTATTTTGACTATTTTGATGTCTGGTTGTTGTTATAGGTGTTCTAAATGCTAGTTTTTTTATCATTAGGATCTCTGATCTCTATGAAAAAAAAACCCCTATTTATTTCCCCCTTTTTTAAGTGTAGGAATGAAGACCCTAAAATGATTTCTTTTAGAAAAAAGAGACCTACAAGTGTGTTATACTACAAAGATACATGATATAGTAATGATAATTGACAAAATATCTCAAGATATAACATGATTTGAATTGAGAGATTGTTAGATCAAAAAGGGTATGCCTATATGGATATAATAATTTAATAACATGTACAATACACTAAACTATAAGTGAAAGTCTGGTTAGTTGTTAGTTATTTATTGGAGGGATGGAGCATGATGTCCATCATGACATCTATGAAAGCAAGATAAATGCATGATGTGGGTCATGGCATTGTAAATAATGAGAAACGAGAAAGTAAAAAGCATATAATGAAAGAAAAAAGAAGCATACAAGAGTGGCCAAGGGGCCACATAAATAAAGGACATGGACACATGTTATTAAAATTGTAAAGCAATCATACAAGGCATGTTCAAATGCCACATACACATACAATTAAAAACAAGCAAGGTTGGCATGAAAGCCATAATCACATAGAAGAGTACAAGTAAAGGACATTGGTAAATGTCCTAAGGCATACAAATGAATGGAAGTAAAGGATATTGGAAAATGTCCTAAGGCACATACAAGAGATAAAATAGGAACTAACAAATGCAATCAATCTAGCTACACAAAGCCAAAAAGAGAAGCATGTAAAAAATAGAAATACAATCGCACATAACTAATTAAATCAAGAATATGAAAGTATGAAAGACATGGTAATACAAGACTAGGTATATTCTAAGAAATACACCAGTGATATATACTTGTGAAATGTTGATAGAGTAATCTGTGTAAGCTAGTAAATATTATACATCAACATGATAACTAGAATGTGTGGTGTAGGAATAACATAACCTATATGGTGTAGTCATGTAGAAGATGCCCCTAGTGGGTGAATATATTGATGTATGTCTTGAATGTAGAAGTAGGATTCCCCCTCAATGGGTAGAGTGAAGCAATCAAGGAGCTGAAATGTCACTACATACACTCAAAGAAGATCAAGTGAAGCATGGTAATGTAGATATATCAACAAAAAAAACCTAGAATAACAAATGTAAGTCTAACATAGTAGTAGAAATGTAAAGCATGGATAATGCATACAATCAAAATGTTTTTTTTGGTGTTTTGACATATTTGAATGTTTTTAGAATTTTGATATATTTGAATGTTTTTTGGTTTTGATATGTTGTATTATTTTCATATTTTTAAATGTTATGAGCTATGTAAAATCAATCACATAAAGACTATGTACCATAAATATCAAGAAAGTTATGTCCAAGTAAGCAAAAATAAACTATGTACAAGAAATACTGAGAAGAAATGATACTAACTAATGAGTCTCATAGGAGACTCCCTATCATGGTGTCCTATATCAAACAAAATAATTGTGCATGATTGTGAAGCACAAGGGAATGGATACAAATATGACACTAAATATTTAGATTCATTGTTGGTATCTTGGAAATCATAATAACCTGTATTGTTACACTCATTGTTATCATCTTGATTTTGAACCAATGGAATGCTAGTGTTGACTTTTGGTTTATCTATATCTTTTCTTTTGATAAATTGTGTTTGTGAATAATTTTCCTTAGGATGTTTAATAAATCCCAAACCTTGGTGACAAACATTATCAACTGCTAGAATAGGAGTAGTGATGCCTTGAGCATGCTTGCCTAACCGTTGACCTTGATAACCAAACTATTTTAGATATTATTGACCAACCCCATACTACTTTGAAAGTTGAGCCTCATTTTGGAGAGGTAGATTTACATATTTTTCATGCTTTACCTATGTTTGTGGTATTGTTTGTTTCTCTACTTTTGCTTTTTGATCCTGTTGTTGTTATGAGTTATACTTTAGTAACCATTTTTATACTATTTCTAAATTTGACCCTTTGTGAATGTGTTCCTATGTCATTGTGGATTGCTTGACTGATTTACCTTATATAGGGTCCTCATTAGCAATTATGTATTGTATATGTTTTTTTAATGCCAAATATGAATATGTATGATGCCCATGCATTTTATGATATGCACAATAATATCTAGATCTTCTCACTAGATGTAGAGGAGGTAATTTGATCAACTTAGATTTAATCATTTCCCTTAGTACCTAAAACTCTTATTTTATCTTTGAATGATTTTTGAATCACTAGTTGTGGATTTACTTTGTTGTAATTTCTTGTTGTGATATGTAACATTGCTTACAACCAATTGACTAGGTGAAGGTGCATATACATGATTGACACTAAGATGCCATTGAGGCTTTTATATATGATTTTCCAATGTTTTGATATTTTAATGTAATAACTGATTCTACATTTATAAATCTAAAATCAACTTGCTCATACTGGGGATTTGATCTTGTAGAGTCTCATAAGTTCCAACCCTAGTTATTTTCAATAGAATATGTAAGAACATATGTTGAAGAACCTATAGGGTAAATATAATGTATTAGGAATAATAGTATAGGATGCCTCACCTTTTGGAGGGGTGATAAGATGGACCTAGTTAGAGATAAATTAGCTATCACCCTCTTGGGGGAGAGGAGGAGAAGGAAGATACTCGAAAGTAGCCAAATAGTTAGATACATCTAGGTAGAAACCATGTATATGAGATGAAATGAATGAAATTTGTATAGCAATAGGATTATAAATAACATTCCACATGAGAGATAATAAACAAGGGATATAGAGGATGGAAGTATGCATTAATGCATAAAGAAACTGGGCATGTACTATGACATTTCTAATGTGTTTAGCATGATAAACTTGAATTTTTTTCTATATGTGAGATATAAAGCAAGAAATGAAACCTTGTATGAAAGACAAGTAAACTTTGATTTGAAGGAGAGGTATCTTACTATGTTTAACAATGACTTTCTTAATATCATCCCATATTATTAAAAGTAGGCATGAAATGCAAAGAATAAAGCTTTGTATTAACATATGATAAACTTCATCATTCATGTACATGATAGGACCAATGATGGTTTCCTTATTTTGTGCAAGAAATGCAAGAAATAATTGTAAATAAGTGAAACCCACTTTTGAAATCTTATTTTAGATGTAAGGTGATACTGTAAAAGAAATAGGACCCCAATGTATGCAACTAGGGTTGAAAAGATGATATATTTACAAAATACTATAAAATTTTTAAATTAAAAGTGAATTTTTTGAGTTATATATGTAAATAAAAAATTAGAAATTTATTGGAAAATTAGTGATTTAATAGGACCTAGTAGATGCAACTAGGGTTTGTAAAAATAAATGTTTTTGAAAATTTACTTGAATTTAGAAATTTAAATGGATTCTTGATTTAAATATGCTAGTAAAAATTCAAAAAATGATTGGAAAATTACTAGGACCTAGCATGGGCAACTAGGTTTTGAAAGAAAATTATTTTAAAATTGCTATGAAATTTTAAAATTTAATGCTAATTTGTAATTTTATTATGCAAGTAAAAAATTTAAAAAATATGGGAAAAATCAGTAAGAAATTTACCCTAAGGTTTTTATGCATAAATGAAGTAAGTCAAGTTCACCAAATGATTTATCAATTTTGGAAATAATTGGAGTTTTTATTCCTATTTAGTTAAAAGTATGAGTAAAGTAAATGAGTCAATAATTATGCCATAATTAACCCACTAATTTGTTAATTCTGACTATTGTTCAAACTTTCTAAAAATAACAAGTGAATAGAGAGAAATATAACTTAGCTTAGAACTATGTTGATCTAACTAAGATAAAGGATGAAACTCACTATGCAGGTTTGGGATATTATCATAAAATACAATCTAAACTTCATTTTTTTATTGGATAAGAGTAATAGAACTAGACAAGAGTGGCACTGACATTATAATCCACCTCTACTAATATTGTCCTAAGGATCTAAGCTTTTTGGGTTTTATTTGCTAGGTCTATGTGACCCTATCTATGAAGTTTTGATAGCTTGAAGTTTATAGAGTTGCCTATAGAGAAAATTATTTCTTCAAACCCTATCTTCCATTGTGATTTGACCAATTTTGAGCAAGAGGGGGGTTTAGTATGTGTAAGATTCACTGGACGTGGATTTACACACCTTATGTGGGCACACTTCCTACATACCAATACTCCAAATAGGGATCAAGCCATATGTAGTTCTCCCATTTGATGTGCTTTGTGAAATTATGTTTATGAAGATGTAAAATGATAAATTAGATGTACTTGAGGTGGCTAAGGACTAGTGTAAGGACTTAAATAAGCATGTATGTTGGCTAGCTGTATACAGAGAATAGGGAAGATTACTTGAGTAGTCTTGCTTGTATTCTTGCTTGATTCGTGATAATTTTCCAACCCCTTCTAAATGATATTTGGATGGAATTTTATAGGGATCTATTGGTCATGTGTTGAATGTGCTCACATTAGACCAACATAATGAAGGATGGGAAGCCAGACGAATTTGATCATTGGGGCCAGAAATGGACTTGGACAATCATGTCAAAAAGGGGACACCCTAGGGTCTAACATTATAGTCCAATTCGGGTGATATTTTCCTAAGGGTATAGGACCTAGGGGGATGGAATAAGCATGGAAAAAAGGTCTTGGCTGAGCTAGAATGAGATTTTGAAAGCCTATGGATGACTAGGAATCAGTGAAAAGGTACGTATGAGGATCATGGGAATAAGCAAGAGGGAACTATGGGTTGGGTGTCATTAGCCACACTCAAGTTACCATTTTTTTCATTTTTATGACTAAAAATTTAAACAACTATCAAAGCTCCCCTTGCAACATGATGTCATCCTAAGAGGCTCCTATTGGTGCATATTAATTTGCTTGTTGGAAGTGAGCAGAATATGGACAATGTGCATTATTTAGGCCTCATGAATAGACCAAGACTCTTTACCAATTTAAAAAATGTTTGATCATCATTATGATGGTCTTATAACCAACTTAAAATCATCCATTCCAATGTGATTTTATTCCTTCATGGCACATATACAAGTTCATTAATGGTAGAAGACTGTATATGTTACATATGACTAAAAAATCATGGAAATTGATTTTAAAAATGAAGTTAAAAGGTAAAGGAAATTAATATATCATTTAAAACATGTAAATTAACCTAACATAAACCCATAAGTCACCATCAAAGCATGGAGGTTCTACAGATAGTGGAAACTGGCTACAACACATAATGGTACACTCTCTTAAAACTTGAGATAATTGGGCCATAAAAATACAATGAAACCTAAAAAAAAGTATGAATGGAATATAATAAGAGAGATAACATCATCTAGATTCAACATCACTAACTGGTTTGTATAAACTTGTCCAAAATAGAGCAAAACCTATAAAGTGCAAGAAATATTGAGAAAAAAAATACGATTAGTTTGTAAAGGATGGTTCATAAATCATGGTTGACCAATTTTGGAAATAATTTTATATAAATGTATATCTCTAAGTTTACTACCACCTCCCAAAATTTTTTGATCTAAAACCTCCTCAACTAGTCGTACTAAGCATAAACCTACTGGTCACTTTTATGTGTCTAAAAAGGCAAAGAAGGAGTAGAATGGTTTTAGCTCAAAAATGGCACTCCAAAAGCATGTAAAGTGTGTAAATGAAATTGAGAAATATTAATATACATTACATGTCATTTTCCCATGTGTCACCTTCCTTCATGGGTCGTACAAGTGCCAAACTCCCTCTTTTATAGATGGTTTCTTGATTTTTAGTTAGATAACCTACAATATTTAGATGAACTAACATTCCTGATAGGGAATCTAACTTATTGGATGTTTAGAAGTAACATATGACACTTGGAAACCTTGGTAGTCATGTTACTTACATTAATGACCCCTAAATGCATATTAAATGACATATTAACTAATTGGATCATGACCAATCCTAATAAGGCATTAAATGACATCAAATAACATATAATACAACCTATGAAATAATATCAAACCCCCTATAAACATCTAAAGATAAATGTTTCTCCTATAAGTGTCTTAATTTGGCCTACAAGGTCAAATTTGGTCAACAATAATATAGCTAAGTATGAGGCTCTTATACATGGGCTTCAATGGGCGAGAAATAAAGGAGTGAAACACATACATGCTTTTGGAGATAGTGAATTAGTTATCCACCAAGTAAAAGGTAAGAGTGCTGCCAAAAATCCATTGTTGAAGTCCTATAAACATAGAGTATGGGACCTTATTAAAAAATTTAAGGCATTAAATATCCAATTAGTTCTAAGATAAAATAATTAACATGTTGATAGGTTATATTTAGTTAGAACTCAATTTGACATCCCCAATGATTTCAAGAACTCAAAAACTTAACCACATATCATGGTGGTAGTAAGGCCATCAATACCAGATAATGATGTCAATTATAAAGTGTTTGAGTGTGATAAACAAATAACATGTTTCCTCCAACAAAAGATTGAGTATTATTGTAAAAACCAAGACAAATTGCAGCACCAATATGGAAACCAATTTGTACAATTGAGGTCTAATAAGATTCCCAAAGGTCTAGTTACTATTAAGAACACATTCAATGAAAGTGATCAAATGAGAAGGGATAAAGTAAGCATGTATAACAAAGAGGAACATCATGAGAGGGTGTCTATCTTCAAAGAAAAGATTTTTAATATTGGAAAGGTATGTATTTCAGTTGAGAGAGATACATTTTTTGAGTTATGTAGAGAGTATTTTTATGTCTTTGCTTGGGAATATATTTATCATAAGGGGTTTGATCCCACATTATCTAAAAAAACTATATAACTTAATATAAATGCCAAGCCTGTAAGGCAAATATAAAGGTCCATTAATCCAAAATTTGATATGCTAATGAGAAAAGAGCTAACCAAGTTGATAGAATCAAGAATCATTTTCCCTATCAAGCACTCTTCATGGGTTACCAACCTAGTTCTTGTGAGAAATAAGAGTGGATATATCAGATTATGTGTGGATTTTATAGACTTGAAGTAGGGTGTAATTAAAGGATAATTATCCCTTGCCTTATATGGATAAAATCCTCCAAGTGGTTTCAAGTTCTCAATGTTTCTCTCTCTTGGATGGCTATTCATGTTACGATTAAGTCTTGGTAAAAGAATAAGATCAATATAAGACAAATTTTACTAATAAATAGGTCACATATGCCTATAATATAATTCCATTTTGGTTTTCTAAAGTAGGTAATACATTTAAAAGAGCCATGGATATGGTTTTCCAAGGTTTGATAAATCAAATGGTGTTAATCTATCTTGATCACATAACAATTTTCTCAAGGAATACTAGTGATCACTAGCTCATCTTAGATTTATTTTTGAAAGGTGCAAGAAATAATGTAATATCTCTAAATCCCAAGAAATGTGTTTTTTAAGTTTGTTGAGCATTTTTCCTATTGTTGATGTTTGGCATTGATGTTGTCATTGATGTCAAAGGTTCTTAAGAAAGGTGTTCATGAGGTCATTGAAGAATGTTATTGTTTGATAACATTAGAGGTGTGAAATTTTTTGAGGAAGCATGTAAGGCATGTGATAAAGGTATAAGATCATCAATAAGTGTTTCAAGGTCAGTTATAAAGTTTTAAGTGTTTGAGAAGCCTAGTCATGACATTAGTCATATCATGAAGAAACCTTGTGAGAAGTTATGATCTTGGTGGCTTAGTGAAATGAGTGTACACAAACATGAATGGATGTATAATTTTACTTTATCATATATATGAGACATTGTATCACTCATGTGAGTCTTAGGGTGAGCCTATAGGGGTGGGACCTATAGACCTAATATGTAACCAAACCACTTCTAGACCCTGCTTAGCCTAATGAGGCATCATGATCTATTTTCAAGGTATATGAAGGATGTTTGACATTTTTTGAACATGTGAGATGTTGTGTGAACATGTAAGTTACGTGAAAATTGCATGGAAAGAGGCATGAAAGTCAGTTTCAAGGCATAATATGGTTTATAGGTCAAGGTCTAAGTAAGCAAAGAGACAAAGTAAGCATAATGAGGTATCAATATTAGTTTACAATAAAAGTGTGATTATTTGAGATTTATCATAGGTATGGTACGTTTTTCAAGCATGTTCATAAGATTTTAGGTCATAGTTTGCAAGATAAGGCATGAAGAGTTGTTTTAAGGTCTCTCATGTGCACAAAATGAAGGTTTCTCAACCTAAAAAGGAATTTTAGGTGTTCATTGGCATGTGAAACCTATAAATTGGAACCTAATATATTAAGGAGAGATGGGGAAGGGTCCTAGATAATATCTCTAGGCATTAGTTTTGGAAATAAGGGGCAGTCCTTTATGAATATTCGTTAACACTAGAAATAGTGTTAACCCTCTCTAAAACCCTAAAAATGACTTGATGTTGAATATGTTGATAAAAATAGCCTATAATGGTATAAATTGAATATAAAAATTATTTTATTATGTATTCAACTCTCTTAGGAATCTCCAGATGTGATTAGTTTGTTTGGTGTGTGAGTAGACCCTATAAGAAAGTGCTAATTTCTTGGAGATTTGCTATAGCAGTCAAAGTTGACAAATTCAAAGTTGATAAATAGATGGAGTAAATTTTTTGAGACTTTTATTTTGTGTCCATGGTTTTTTTTGGATAGGTTATATCCCTCATGGGTGCTAAAGTGGTCATCCAAGTTGATCAATCGCTAATAGACCCAATGGTGAACATAGTGCAAAACCTATGCAACAGTGAGAAGTTATTTAGGGATGTGTTATCATGGAATAGGGATGAATATAAGTGCATGGAGAAATTTTTAAATAATTTTAATACATTTTTTTGTTGGATATAAATTTTGGAGGTCAGTGGATATGAGAAAATCTTGCTCATAAGTTGACCTATTTGGTTCAGATGAGATAATGAGGTATAAGATTATGAGATTGGTCTATAAGAACAATATTGATATTTAAAAATATTATATTTATATTTGATAATGGTATCATGATAACATAATATCATAAAAATTCATCATGAGTCTTTTAAAGTAGTCATATAGGTGTTGAAGGTCAAAATCACCATGATTGGTCTTTAAGGAAAACTGGCAGTTCTAAGTGAGCAAGTTACAAGAGTGTTTTTGAGTCCTTTTTCCATATGTAATGAAGTATAATTCACTTGGTGAAGTTTTTTAGGTATTTAAGTTTATGTTTATATGTTTTATTTCTATTATTTTTTTATCTAATTGGTGTTTTATCTTTAATAGTTCAAGACAAACTTTCTAGGTGTGCACAGGCCTAATTATGAACATTGCTAATGGCATGCTTCGAGTGGTGATTGGAGATAAAATATGTCATGAAAATAATATGATATTATTATGGGTATATTTAAGTGTAATATGAAGTATTATTTCCATGTATGAAGTTTTAAAGTTCTCCAAGAAGATCAAAGAGTAACGTGTGCTAATGAAGGCCTAATTATATTAGGTTTCCTTAAGGCCTAAAAGAGGTTTTGGTCCTATATGATATGAATAACCTATTTTAATGTTTGATTAATGTTTTTGGAATTTATTAAGGCCTATTGTATTGAAAATATAAATTTTAAAGTGTGTATTTCTGACCAAGAGGTGTATGATCAAGAGCCTAGTATAAGAACAAGGCGTAATTGAAATGTTAGAGAATGAACACATTGGAGTGGAAGATATAGAACTTTGAAGAGATAAAGGTGGTATTTTAGACCGTAATGATGGTGAAAATAAACTATAATAAAGATATAATATGGGTAATATAGATGAATATCAAGTTCAAATGACCTAATCTATCTTGAAGAGACCTAGTTGAGCAAAGGAGCCTAGAAGGCAATTTGAGAGGGCTAAAAGTGTGAAGAGATGAAGAGGTGGTCACCATCAATTGGTTGATAAATAATGTGTACTAAATTTTTAAAAATAAATTATGTGGATGATTTGGTGATGATTCATCTATGGGGTTGGTCCCTCCTTGCAAGTAAGTGCTTACTAAATCCCAGTCAAGTGGGTGTTTGGCTAATTAGGGTTGGTGCTCCATATGAAGTTGGTGCTTCACTAAATATTGATGTTTGTCTTATATTAATATAGTCCATTTGTATATATCAGTATATTTTCTTCCATTTTAGGTTTTCCCACTCAAATAAGTGTTCTACGTGCTATGATCTTGTCTCATGCTCATATAAATGGTTCATGATGTGTTTCTAGTTCACTATATTGCTTTGATAGTTCATGAATGATTAAGTAAAGTTGTAAAAGTTTTAAAAGGATGATTAACCCCTCCTCTCAATCATTTTTCTTCCAAAAAAGTTCATATGGGTAAATTATTAATCCATACTATCTCCAAGGATGGGGTTTTTATAGATCTTGAAAGGGTGAGTGCCATATTGGCTTTGTCTTTGCCGAAGCATAATAAAGGTTTACAAAGTTTTCTTGGGAAAATTAACTTTGGTTGAAGGTTTATACCTAGTATTTCTAATCTTGTGAAGCCTATTATAACCATGTTAAAGAATCACCAAGCCTTTGTTTGGACTAAAGAAGGAAAGATAGTTTTGAGGCCATTAAAAAATCCATTGTACAAGACCAACATTTATTAATCCTTATTTATCTAAATATTTATTCTTGTGTGCCTTTCCTAAACTTGACACCATTTCATCCATGTTAATGTAGTAGAATAGTGAATGTCTTGATTAACGCATTGCCTTCTTTAGTCAAGGGCTAGAAAAGTATGAAGAGAGATACACCTTCATTGAGTACCAAGTGTTGTCAATCATAAGAAGCCTCAACAAGTTTAGGCATATGGTGTCTAATAATAATATTAATTTCATGGTGACCCACCTAAGCATAAGAGACTTCATTTTGAATAAGGATTTGAATGAAAAGAGGGTTGGATGGATAACCAAAGTCATGGAATGTGATGTGGAGATTAAGGCCATTAAATTGGTAAGAGGAAGATGGATATGTGAACAATTAGTAGTAGGCATTTAAGAATAAAAATAGGTTGTTTTGGCATTGAAAGATGATCCTATTATAGTTTTACTTTCACTCTCTCTAATTTGGACACAAGATATAGTAATATTCCTTCAAATGGGTGAGTGTCCTATAGGTTTGGATAGAGCAAAGATAAGGTACTTTAGATTGTAGTCCATACCTTATGTTATTGTGGATGGAGTTATTTTTAGAAGATATCTTAATGTTATGTTATTAATATGTATTGTAACTGATTAGATTGGTAAGTTATTAGACCAATTCCATGATGGACCAGATGGGGGCCACTTTGCACCTAAGACAACATCGACAAAATTAATGAGGGCTTGGTACTATTATCCTAGTTTGTTTAAGGACTTATATGCATGGTTAACGATGTGTCCAAAGTGTGTATTTTTTACAAGTAAGCAAAGGCTTGCATCCCTTCCTCTCAATCCTATTCAAGTATACTAGCCATTCATGTAATGAGGTCTTGATTTTATTATCATGATAAATACACATTCAAGTGCTGGCCATAAATGGGTGCTTACAACCATTGATTATTTCATAAGGTGGGTAGAAGCCATATATCTTAAGGAGGCTAGCAATAATTTAGTTATCAACTTCTATGAAGGCCCAGTGACCAGATTTGGAGTGCCTTCAACAATAATTTTTGATAATGCTTTAGCATTTGGTGGTGTAATAAAAATTGAGTGGGATCTCAAGCATATAATTTTTAAGTTATTCTTATAACTACTACCCTTAAGGGAATGGGATAGATGAGTCCACTAATAATAACTTGATTGGAATTATTAAGAGAACAATAGAGGATAATCAAAGAGTTTATCACACCAAGTTGAGGATAGCTCTATGGGCTGATAGGATCACCCCTAAGAAGGCTATTAGAAACTCACCTTACATGATTGTATATGGGCGAGAATATAGAACACCTATCTCTCTTGAATTACCAGCCCTTAAACTAGCTCATCAATTTTAGATAATGGAGAGTGATCATATGGAATAATATTGATTGAATTGATGGCCTTAGAGAAGACAACAAATCATTTTATTCATACCATGGAGTATCACCAAGACCAAGTAAAGAGGACATTTTATAAGAGGGTTATTTCAAAAACATACCAAGTGGGAGATATTGTGTTGAAATGGGATAAATATAGGGACAAAACTGGTAAGCATACAAGTTTGACACATTGTGGAGTGGTCCTTATGTTGTCATTGGTTGCAAAGAACATAATGATTGTCAACTTGCAAAGATTTATGGAGAAGATTTGAGTATCCCAATCAATGGGATACATTTTAAGCCATGTTATTAAGTTTAGATTTGTGATTTGTACAAATTAGAGTAGGTTTTTGATTTCTTTAAGTGCTTAGTGCACATGTTACTTATTTGCTTTTGGTTGTTGTCCTTCCTCCATGTGTATTGAGACACGTGTGTGTGTGGTGTGTGTTTGAGTGAGATCAGTTTTAGTTTGGTTCAAGGTTTTTGTCAAGTCTAATTTTCAAATTGAATTCAAGTCAAGTTACATTCATGACCCCCATATCTAAATGGATTGTCAAGGTCACTAGTCTAAATGCATAACAAGCATTTAATCTCAAGGGATCACTAAAGATGTTAGCCAAAATTTGACCACCATGAATCAAAGTCATTCAAAACTTTGATGTATTTGACCTTCAATTTATTGATGGCTATTATGAAGGTCTTGTATTAGTCATTAACAATCTAGGATAATAGGTAGTGTGTCTTCTTTAGTAGCTTACAAGGTCATTTAGAATGGTCTAGTGAGTATAAAGTTTAAGTCACTTTGTCTTTCCATAAAAGATCCATTCTTTGTTTTGATATGGCCCATACAAAACATGGTTTACTACAAGTAGCTTGTTTATGCCTTATGAATTTTACTTAAAAGTCTAAGCCTTACAGGTTTATATTATTTAAATAATAAATAGGTTGGATACACCTTATTAATTTTTTCCTCATCTTTGACCTCTATATCCATGTTTTAGAAAATGTCAATAACCAAAATCATAGGTATAAAATTGTGGTGTAAGATTTGTTATCCAAAATTTGGCCACCATGAATGGGAGTCATTCAAAATTTTTATGTATTTGACATTAACTTTACTGATATCCATTATGAAGGTATTATATTGGTCTTTAATGATATAGGATGATAGGTAATGTGCCTTCTTTGGCATCTTATAAGATAATTTAGGATGGTTTAGTGAGTAGCAAATTTAAGTCACTTTGTCTTGTCATAAAAGAGTCATTCTTTATAAGCCTTATTGATGTGTTTAGCATTGTTTAAGGAAAGTTTAACAATTTTGAGGTTAAGTGGAAATCAAGTCCATGAGGAAGCATGTTCAAGTAGATAAGGTGGTAACCTTTCAAGGAAAAAACATGATCTAAATATGATCAAATTGGTCAAAGAAGTAAAACTAATATGTTGATCACATTGTTTTATAAATAATTTAGAGAGTTTAAGGTAATTTTGACAATATTAAGGTATTTCCTTACTTTAGTCTTAATGTGAATTCCAATGTTGAGATGAAACTTACTATAAAATAGCAAATGTGAAGGTTTTGTTCTTGGATAGAGGTATTTTTTAAGTCATCTAACATCAAATGATGACATCATGCCTATATGTGTTTATAAATCTTCCCCATGGTCTTATATAAATACTTTATAACATTATAAGTCTTTTTGTAACTACCATTCATCATTTCCAATGGAAAAATGAGGATTTATTATAATATTTGTAGGAAAAAAGAGGTGGGAAACATTTTCACACACTCTACCTTTGTACAAGTCAGGGGAAGCTGAAGAGTCATCCAGTTCACCATCTTCAATAGTTCTAAAGGGTAGAATAGTCAAGTTATTAAATAAAGCAAGCTTTTTAAAGTCTTTTATATAGGGTCTATATTTAATTATAACATATAAACTATTTTATGGATATATCCAAATTCATACAAAAAAGGAGCTACAGAGCCAAAAAAATGCAAAAACGCACTCTATTTCTCCATCAAATTCGTTGGTAGCTCAGGACAGTCAACCAATTTCAACTTAATACTCTAAGGAAATAAATTTGGGACTAAATATCTTGGCCATAGGATGGGATCCTAATTTTATTCCACTTTGTGTCATTTATTGTCTGATTAGGCTCCTTAACTTTATGAACAATCATTAAGAAGTTAAGGTGCAAAAAAAGGACTCAAAACCCCACAAGGGTCAATTGTATTCAAATACATAGTCCTAAATCCAATTGAATGCATGTAAATTATTAATAATGGTATTTTTAACACTCTTATACCCATAAAATACCATGTTCTTTTAGTTTTCTTCATGTTCAAGTTTGGTGTGGTGTCCAATAGTCTAATTTTACTAGTTTGATCAAGATAGTCAAGCTGCAAGAGTTGTGAGGTGTTTTTTAATGCATTAAATGGATGAAATGATATGATAAATAGATTATAAAATACCATAAATATATTTTATACATATGTATTCACTATTTAAGGACTGATATTAAATAAAGATAGCTATTTTTTCATGTATTTCTGGACTATTTTAAATTTGTAGACATGGATGAAAGAGACCTTGTCAAATAGAGATGTGTTTCATTGTATATGTTCATTGAATTTAAATTTTAATATTTATATAGAATTTAATACCATTATCATGGGTTATAAACCTTAAATATCAAAATTTAAGAGTCCTTCTTAAAGCCTAGTCCAAAGAGGTTTTATGGACCTACAATTCTACAGACTTGTAGGCCACCATTGGTGTCAAATACTTGTTTATGAGAGTGCACATAGTCTCTAGAGAACATGATAGTGTATTTTAATTATTTTAAATAGACTTAAAAATCTTGGGGATTCATCTTTTTAAAGTCTATGGTGAGTAAATGAAGCTCAAAAAACAACACAATGCAATGTAAGTCAAGATGGCATGTGTTTCTACAGGAAGCTTTATCTTAAGTGACTTCAAGATCACCTTATAAAGGCATAACATGAGATCTCAAAGAATCCAAAATAGTCATGAAGGATCATAATATTAATTCATTCTATATTCAATTGGACTGTGTAAGTCAAGATGGTTACATGAGCTTAAGAGGAAGATAGTGAGAGTTCCAAGAGATACTCTAGGCATTTAAACCTACTAAAATGAAAAAGGGGACTTAAAAAAAATGATACATCTTTAAACATGGTTTAATTATTGGTTATTTTAACTCAAAAGGGAGCAAATAAGATAGAAGATAAGGTTTTAACCAAATGTCCACCTACATGCCTGTAGTAGGTAATTAGGGTCAAAATAAAAGCATGTTTGTGATGGTTGTTTGAAGGTTTGGAAGGTGGATATAGGTAAAAATCATATTTGAGTGAGATGTTTAAGAGTAAAAAAAACATTTAATAAGTTTCTTTAGCCTATGAAATTCAATTTGGTAAACATACAATTAGGTAACCTTAATCAACTCCTACATGCCTGCCTTTAGGAGTGTGTGTTTTATGTGTTAGATGGAGACTCAGAGATCATTTGAGTTTTTTTAAATTTCAAGTTTGATGGTGAAAGGGTTTCATATTTGTTAATTAAGTGAAAACCATAAAAAATGGGATTCTTAAACATTGACAAGTTGACAGACCTAAAACATCACCTACAAGCCTATCATAAGAACATGGAGAAAAAGGGGATGTGTATGATGAGGAAAAAAGTTTTAGAGGCCTGAAAAGGATCAATAAATCATGATACACATGTTATAATAATTTAAAAATCACCAAAGTTCCAATGAGATGATAAAACTCATATTACAGTCAAGACAAACCTAGTAAGCACCTATAAGTAGGTTTTAGATGAATTGATGAAAGTGTGTTGAAAATTGATTGAAACCATGAGTTTAGATGAGAGGTAAATAGGTATATTAAATTTAATAATAAATTATAACAAGGTTATCATTGAGTTTCAAAGTAATTGAAATTAGTGAACGGCTCAAAAGGGATAATTAGGCCTAAAAGGCCTAAATAATCACATATAGGCATGTGTGTGAGGAATTGGAAAAACTTGCATGTTTATGAGTTTTTGGGAAATTGAGAAGTTTAAAGGTATTATTTATACACATATGTAAAACTCCATGAATTTTTTAACCATTGAGAAATAAAGAAAGTGTTGAAAAGGACTATAACGGGTAATTGAGTATGATTATGTATAAACCCTTACTTAGGGATTAAGACAAATTTTAGAGGTTAATATATCTTAATATATTACACAAACCCTAAACTAGAGTTTCAAATCCAAACCAAATGATTTGAGGCATTTTTCTTGCCAATTGACCTTGTTTGATTGCATAGTCATGCTTGTATGGCTAGGAAAGTTAGTTTATTCATGTAAGAACTTGCATGGGATACTGAGCTCATTAGGGAAGGTGTAGGGTTTTTTTTCATGAAATATGTGGTATTGGTTCATAAATTAAGGACCATAGGTTTATGAACCATCGTTAAGACTCCAAGTGCCTTAAACCCTCTAAAGTGACCTGATGGGGAAAATTAACCTTATAATCCCATCAAATGGATTAAAATGTATTCTAAACCACTTGGATGACCTTCATGACTTGAAAATCTATTTGAATAATTAGAATTTTGGCACATGTGGGCTATTGGTGTGTGAAAAAGGGCTTGAAAATATCCCTTTGAGTTTCTTTGTAGGGTTTCAAACTAGACAAACCTTCCTATAAATTGAGGAGAATATTTGAGTCAAAATAGAGGTGTTATCATCATTTTATACCATTTAAAAAGATTTTAA
>JARHVA010003007.1:0-57500 GCA_037957365.1 Torreya grandis
ACTTCTCTAACACTAATCAAACTAGTCCTAACTCAATCTCATGGTTGGCCTTATATAAATTTTCAATAAAGCATCACCCACCCATTAGGTGGTTACAAAAATTAAATAATAATCCCCAACTAAGGCATAAATTCAATGTGTGCTTATCTTTAAGGAAATAATATCTCATTTTAATGCACCTTTTTCCATTAAATATTGGTAACATGACAATATTAGAATAAAACCTTATTCCAATTCACATAAGTTAAAGTTACATATTTATCCTATTGATGGATTACTATTATTTTCAATATTGTATCCAACTTTATATTCAAGCCTCAAATGCTCCTTCTGACAACTAATCATACACATGAATTTATTTTTCCTTTTGTGATCTTAACTAACCTAATCCTAGATACACAACCTCATCTAATTCAACCTAATTTTTGTCTTATTTAAGAACATGTTTCCATGATCCTTATTATTTAATACAATAATATATTCAATGATTTCATAGATATAATTGGACTCATAATCTATTTTTTGGATCTTGATGGTCTATACGGCCAAGATGGGCACACTTTTGAGTCTATTCATGAAGCTTGATGTATATTCCTTAAGAAGGTCAGTCCACATTTCCATTTTTAACTACTTAAAGAGGCCAATGTATTGCTATGTGATGAATCTATGTAAAATCATAACCTAGATAAGGGTCCATATTATCTTGACTTTTCTATAGTTATGGTGTAGTGGGATCTTGACAAGTGGTAATATACCACTCACTCGGAGCTCTACAAATTCTTGTTCATTATTCAATGTCTTAATTACCCCAGAGTCTTGAGATTATGCCATATGACATCATTTTGGGGATTCTATTAATATTTTATACATTTTACTAATCATTCTTGATTTGGGAGTGTGGAGAAGTAGGATGATGCCATATAGCATCATCTTGTTTACTCAGAGTGTCTATAAGATACTCACTATGTCTTGATCATTTTAGAGACCCAAGAAAGTGAGATTATGCCACATGGTGTCATACTAGGCACCCTAAGGGTCTAAGGGTGATCTCTTTATTCCAAGTTCTTTGGATAAGTATAGCTCCAAAATCTTGATAGGTGATAGCTCCACAGAGAATTTGGGCCTGTAGAGAAGAAACTAACTATTAGAGTTTGAAAAAAAGAATAGTTGTTAGTCTTAAAACTAGATAATTTTAATTGAAAATGGGTAAGACAAAAAATTGAAATAAATGATGAAAAATCTCTTAAAATTAGCAATTGAAGGGGAATTTTTCCCAAGACACAATTAGCTTAGTTCATTTAAAAAAATTAAAGACTAAAACTTAAGATTAAATCACATAAAACACAATCAATTTTAGATATTTAAAGGGAAGGGATGAAATGAAAGATTTTACTAACATCCTTGAGACTAAATAATTTATAGAACTAAAAGCTACAATGAATTCATTCTATGATAGCATGACTTCTTGACCCAGGGCTACCCTTCTAATATTATAGAAGTTTCTAATCCCTTCTCAATGCTAATTGCTCTAAAATGGACCTTGATTAGAAAACTCATTATTCTATTTAACCTTACTTCTTCAAACAAGTTAGATAAGTTATCTACCCTTAAGATATCTAGAATGGACCCAAAATATGAAGACTTGAACAAATTTAAATAGTTCAAACCAAAGGGAAGACATCCTAGTTCTATGATAATATTGATAGGTAAAACAACCATCACATTTAATCAACTACAATGATGATATGGATGCCACCATGTTGTTCAATTGGAAGGTCCATGACACATGGCATAAATTCACTCATCTAGGGCATAATTTAGTGTTTATTTGGGTTGATGACCTCTATGATCTTGATGTAGTGAGATTTTGATACTTATTAGATCTCGCTTATCTAGGACCTTGTCAAAAGGTTTACAAGCATAAAGACCATCCTGGGGAGTGAGGAAATAATATAATGCCATGTGGAATGATATTAGGCATCTAAAAGGTCAACCATTTTTTTGAAATATACCAAAACCTTAGGGTTTTAATGAAGTAATATCATGCCACATGGCATGATTTCATGCATCTCGAAGGTTGAAGGCTTGAGCTTGTAGATCTAAAATCCAAAATAATTGAAAAACTAAGATCATGACACTTGTTAGCATCCCAATTATTTATGAGGTTGAAGGCTAGTATTATAAGTTTAAAAGGTCCCAGGGAAGTGGGGATATGGGATTATTCCATGCATCCTCATACTACTTACTTGGGGGGACCAGAAGGTTTTATAGAAAAAGATTAAGTCCTAAAAATAACCCTAAAGAGTGAATGATTGAAACTTGATAGATCCTCACTTACCCAAGTATTCCTAAGAAGGAAAGTGACCATTAGTGCATGGGGAAAATAAAGAACTGTTAGATTTTGAATATGAATTTTGACCAAAATGGCTAAGGCAAAAAGAAAGGTAAAATAAATAAGCATGTGGATAAAAATAATATTTTTGCCTAACTTAAATCCAAAAATAGTACATTATCTAAAAGAGACTAAGACTTGAATTGAAACCATGGAAATCTTTAGTCATTAAATTTTGGCAAGGGGAAATATGAACTAGATTACTAGAGAAAAAACCATGAAAACCTTGAAATAATTAGATAATTTGCCTTAATTTAAGATGAAATGACCCAAAAAATGGAAAATTTAAATGAATTTTAGAACATTGGTAAAAAATGGATCAATATTTATTAGATTAATGAAAACTTAGATATTTGTATCATTAAAGCCTCAATTGCAAACTCTTTAGACCAAGTGCCTAAATTTGGACACCTGCCTTCAATTGAATTCTGTATCATAGTTTGTTTAAGTCATGAACTGAGAAATAAAGAGAGGAACAAGTTGAGAACATATATCTATTTTTCAATAATTCCTTCTTGTTGGTAGGTTTTTTCTCATGTCTCATCTAGAAAGAGGCTACAATAGACATTTTAAGTTAGACGCAGCTCAACAAGTAAAATAAATACAATATCAAATCCACAACTTGTCAAAGACATTTTTAAATTAGATAATTAAATAAAAAATATCAAACTTGATTAAATTATAAAACCAGACTCAAAATCAAAAAAGAGGTTCCATGATTTCTTAATCTGAAAATAGGGCATGTTGTGCAAGCAACAACAAATGGCAAATTTGCTAGAATATACTCATGATTATTTTGAAACAAATAAATGTGTCTAAAAATGTAGAATATATGGCTTAAGTTAATGTATGAAACATGAAAAAACTCATGAAATAATAAGAAGGGAATAGCTGTAGAACAAAATAAAAGATTCACATTGACTAGTGTGTGCAAATGCTTTCATTCCCTTATCTAAAATTTGTAAGGACTATTTACTATAACTAAGACTATCAAGCTAGTGAATTTTACCTTAGGAAAAATGTTTGGAAATTGATATAATACCAGCCTAAGATTCATAAACCCAATGAATTTGTATCTAATCCCACTCAAATCCTTGATTTACTGCTAATCATGCATCTATATCCCTAGTAGAGATTACTTGAATCACCCAAAAATTGAGCATTTTGGATAATAGATTTTCTATTTTCTTTCTATTTTTTTCTCTCATTTTATTTTGAGCATCTAAATTCTAGGTTGGGGATCACCATGGAAAATGAGGGGTAAAATTATGGATTTTTCACTCTAGATCTTTGATAGCAACAATTTTTGCCAAGCAAATCATAAATAAATAAATTGAGTTTTATGTAAGGTTTCAAGAGAATATCTTTCAAAAATTAAATAATTTACCCAAAATAATCAAAATAAGAATAAATTAAACATATGCAATAGTCCAAGTCTTTGAAACTAAATCCATACAAATAATATTACATAAATAAATAGGCAGACTGTTTAAGCAATACAATGTTATTGAGGTTTCTTACCAACAAATATCATTTTTCCTATTTCATCATCAATAGGTACCATATGAATTAGACCCAAACAAGACCAAAATTATTGAAAAGGTTAAGGATAAACCAAAAATATATTATTTAAAACAAACAAAAGTAAATAAAAGAATAAACAAATATAAAACAACAAAAACACAAAAGCAAAAAACTATGTACAAGGCTACAAGAGACTGGCTCATGCTTGGAAATAGTGTTTAAGGAATTGACCATTAATAGGTAGTGGGACATCTTCACTTGTCAAAATATTTAACCTAAGATAATTATCACCTAAGATTTTATAAATATGGAATGGTTGCATCTGAAAGGTATCACATTTACTATGTTATCCCTTCTTCCCATGAGCCTCATCCCATAACAAGATAAAATCAACAATCCTAAAGGACTTTATTTTGGCTCTCTTGTCAAACCATCACTTGAAAACTCCTTAATGTTTGTTAAAGTTAAATAAGGATTCATCTCATGTTTATTCTACTTATATTAGGTTTATAATCCTAGATTTAATCTTGTCATCAATTTGGAGACAATCTACCATGAATTATAAAGTAACAATTTTCAAATGCATAGGGAAAATTAGCTCTTGGTCATACACCAAATGGTATGGAGAAGTGCTTAGGGATGACTTGATTCTAATTATATCAGACCAAAGTGAAAATTTGAATATGTTATGCTAATCCCTAGGATTCTTATATAACATTTTCTTAATCACATCAAATAAATTCTTATTTATAAATTTAATAACACCATTACCTTGCAGATAATAATTAGAAGAGAACTTGAGGATTACCTTGTTAATGTATGCCCACTCTATAAATTACAAGGAAGATAATTTAGAACCATTATCACATACTAAAATAAATGACATTTTAAACCTTATGATGATATGCTCCTCAAGCAAGATGATTACCACTTTAGTTATGCAATGTTTGAAAGCTTGAGCCTCATTCCAACAAGTACAATACTTGCTATTAAGACAAAATTATGCCCAATTAATGAATTAGCATTGATAACACCAAAAAATTCTAATGCCCATTTTGAAAAAGGTTGAACCTCAATAACAAGTATTGGGCCCCCTTTTGAGAAAGTACGTAGACCGTGACAATTAGACCTATCTTAGCATGAGGTGACCCTTGGAGTGGTTTCTCCCCTTTTTATAAATTTTGGTGCCAACTAGAGAAGTCCCAATGGATCCCATGCCAGTTGGTAGGTAGTTTCATAGCATCAACTTACATAAAGACATCCCTGCTAAGACTTGTATGTGGTAGATTGAGAAACATGGATGTCAAAAAGTGGAGTAGGTGTAATAGTGACACTTCAGTGATAGATCAATGTATAATGTGCACTCATCCACCCTGGACAATGTAGTGAAGCCAATGGACTCATGACAAATCATCACTCTGAATGTGGCCATCTGGCTTGGCAAGGAGACTCTCATTGGATATAAAAGAAGACTTATGTTGAAGAAATGGAGAGATGTGATTAAGTGTAGTGAAGCTCTATTGAAATAGAGATCAAACCATTAGTATTTATTTATATTCATATGGTAGTTTATAGAGTTGAATGTATAGCCCAAGATCACATGTGAGCCACTAGGCATGAATAGAGTTAGGATGAGTATGTGTTCTAGTTATTTATATTAAACTTTGTTACTAAACTATAAGTTAATGAATAAATGAAGTATTAATCCTTGTGTCATAATTTGCATAATGTTATGCTTGTGGGTTAGTTTTATTTGAGTAATGTTGTATCTATTTATTTAAATGTATTATGATATGGAGGTTCTCCCTTGGTCGCTAGTGGTATCCTTGTGCCATATAATGACCTTGACTCACCTATAAAGTCACTAAGTGTGGAAGAAAAATGCACCAAGGTTCTAGATATGTGCTTAGGGGACTACCTTGAGGATGATCAATTGAATCTAATCCTTCCCCTTGATTTTCCTAAGTACCTAAACCACCTTATGCTAGCCCTTATCCTAGCTTGCACCACTAAGAACCCCACCTAGCTAGTTATGGAATTACACCTTAGGACTTGGGACACTAAGAAGGATTGCACCTATTGAGCTTCCTTTGAAGGACTTAGCATTAGAAGGTCACTTGAACCCTTCTAGCCATTGACTAAGTCCCTTTGAACCCTAAGTTACTCCATGTTGTAACTAGCCCAACATGGGCATGGTCCTTTCACTGTTATAATTTGGGTGAGCGTACAAGGCTTGTGCCTTATATGAAATTGATGATAGTTACCCAAAATGATTAAATTTTATGTGTTAGACCTTGCTATGGTCATGTGTATCTTCATCAAGTCTCAAACTAACTTGGTTTGATAGCTAATCACCTGACCAAGCGAAAGGCCAACCTAGTGAACTTTTTTACAACATTTTAGGTCTATTGTCGAGACTCATGTTGAATTTAATTGCTATAATGGTGTAATAGAGTGATGCTTCAACTATCACTTGAGAATATCAAGCAAGTAGAAGATAGTTTCATGCAAAGGCATCCTACATACAAGGGGCAAGAACCAAAAAATGGGTGCAAGCCAACCTTTACGATGCTCTATATGAGGTATTATTTTGTGAACTACGTGAGCATGTGTAATGATGGTTGGTTACCTACACTACTACTAGAAGGTGAAGCTATGGATAATGCCTTGAGTAGACTATAACATGCATAGAGAGGTTGAAGAACCTAGGGGAAAAAAGTAAAAAATTATTCATAAACTAAGGGGCACATTCATCAGAGGGTTTAGCACCAAATTAAAGAACATTCTGGTGGATTATGGTATAGAAACCATAATAATGGAAGGATAAACTCCTTACACATATGAAAAATCATAGAAGGTGAGAAGGGGAAGTGTAGGTAAGGTGTAATGGAAGAGGAAAAATAACCTAACACCTAAGAGATCTGAAGGCTAAACTATAGTAAGCAAAGGCATAGGCTGATGGAGGATCTAGAACTTGGAAGTGTCAAGAGGACCCATAATGAGTGGGAAGGGCATGGGGAAGGATCCCTTGAACTATAGAAATGTGAAGAGAGAGAGAGAAGAAGAAAGATATTAGAATTAATAGTTGGGTATAGGATGTAATAGGTTCTAACAAGATATGGCACTTGAGAATGTGCTAGAAGCACCTACCCCCTTTAAACCTAAAGCAAGAGCTCATGCACTATATTTCTCACTAGAAGATAAAATAATGGTAACTGAACCTATTATCGACATAGACTTTGATAGGGTCAAAAACTTGGATCAAGAATTTATGATTGAGCAAGTAATTCATTATAAATAATTGAGTAAGGATAAGGCAAATCTAGCAAGCACCAATCCAGGAACTATGAACCCAAGCATAAGCATTCTTATGTAGAGAATGTTAGCTATACTAATTAGGTAATAGCCCATAAAAAGTGGCATGATGCCACAAGTGAGAAATACTACATCAAAAAACTCAACAACATAGCCAATAATGTTAGGATCAATTCCCCTACCTATGAATGGAGGCATTGGAGGGCCACCTCCAATACAGATGCAAGGGGGATAAGCACCTCAAAACCTAGTTTCACCCCCTCAATAGATCTACTATGAGATGGTAATACACTTGATAGAATATCATGGAGTTGAAAATACTATACAGCATGTGCTAAACTGTGAGTTATAATGATATGCTCAAGGCATCACTTAGCTTGAACACAATTCAACCTAGTTCATGACCACCCCACTAGATCACGCCCATACCTTATATCAAAAGTTTGATTTAAAATAGGATATGGTTGACTATAATATGCTAAAGGAATCCTTTTTTAAAGAGTTTGATATCCATAAAATTGAGCAATAGAGCATCATGGTGCTCAAATAAATCAGCCAAGGGTTATCTGAGAGCATGTGCTTGTATGACATATGATTTAAAACTCTTCTCTCTAAGATTTTGTATGATATTCATCCCCCCAACATGTGTGATGGTTTTTTGGGGGCCTATTAGTACCATTCAGATGAGCACTATCCATGAAGACCTTCATATACCCCCATGAAGCACTTGAAGCTATACTTTAGGCTGAGGCAGTAGGCTGTGCCAATATGGGGATCAACCCATTCATGGAGGCATATATTGCATCAATAGATTCTCAGCCATAGAAGTTAACCACTAGCTCAATTCATGACACTCACAATGGGTTATGGTGTATTGAATATGAGATGGAGGGGCATAATAAGAACATCTACCCATAAAGAAATGTTCACACCCTCATTCTCAATTATGAAGTTTATCATGCACCATATGACTCTTGAAACTATCCCTTATTATAATGCACAAGCCAAGTGAACACCACCATTTACTGTAAAATGTTTAATGATTATACACATTCAATAATGGAATGTATAGTCATTGATGATATGCACCAGAACATGAAAAGAGGTGTGAGTCAGATAATGACATTAGGTGGCAGTCAGGCAGGCCAAGGTAATGAAGGCTATGGCTAAAACAATATGGGTTATGAGAACTTATAAGGCATGTATGGATGAGGAGGAGGATGTGGTGGAATAATATTCCAATCACAATCATGCTATGAGTGTGGGTTAACTAAACATTATCAACATGACTATCCCATGCACCTAATGTGTAGGTATTATCGAGCACCACATGTAGTCAAGGAATGCCCAAACTTATATAAGAAGATAACCCAAGGATGACTTGTCATAGATAGAGGTGGCATAATGGTTAGGTATGAGTCTAAAGAGGAAAAATGGTCCCCTAATACATAATAGACTCATAAGTATTCAAACAAAGTATAGGCCATAATAAGGAGTGGGTTCACCACTCAACCACTTATTGCACCATACCAAGATCTACACTTGGATTATGGTGAATCAAGCTACATCGAGTGCATAACATGGCCAAAGCTAGAAGATACACCATATCCTAACCCTGTATGGTAGAAGGATATCTTGCAAAAAGTCATGAGTGTGATATATAACTTGCAAGGCAAACTATAGTTGGCTAGAGATTTAGAGGCACATGCCACTAATTTGTAAAAGAAGTAAGATCACTAGGAGGCTGAAGTGTAGGATTTGACTAAGACCCTATGCCTCCTAAAAACTGAAGGGGTGATACCATTACTAAAATACTTACTTCTAAAGCACACATGAAAATAAATAGTGTAAGAGGTTGCATCTTAAGTGATAGAAGTTATAGTGACACATATGGAGCATGTGCATGAGGTAAGGCATACTCAAAACATCAAGTATGACCGAGAATTATTGATAGATACCACCATCAATAGGTGGTTATTTTGTGAGGTCTTGGTAGATATGAGCATCGAGGTTAATATTCCAATAAAAATTTCTTAGGAAAAGATGGGGCAACCACCCTTGAGGCCTTCACCTCATATGCTATTTATGACTAACTACACCTAAGTGCAATTGATTGGGATCTTGAAGGGTGCCATTTTAGATATTATGGGTTCCACACCGATTTTAAGGTCATCAAGTTGGTAGAACAAGACAACTATCCCACACTCTTGGGAAGGCCATGGTACTATGCAAATAATATAAACATGCAATTTAAGAAGTGCTATACGACTTTAGAGAATGGAAAGGAAAGAGTGGTGATCCCTCTTTCAAGTGACCAAGGGCCCCCATACATAGAAAGTGTTAAACTCAAGGATAATATAAACCACATCTATAATATCACAATGCAAGGTGATGAGAAGCTCAACCCTAATGACCAAGGCATGCTTAAATGGGAGGATAGACAATTAGCCTTTGATATAACTAATATAACCTAGGAGGGATGCATTGAAGAGGCCTATGAGGTCACTGGTCGAAGGTACCACCTAGTGTATGTAGTTAAACCAAGGCCAACTAGGATAAGGCTGGTGAGGATTGAGTTCCATAAGAAGAAATGGGTTCCCCATGCCTAAAATGTGGAGAAAAAGGTGTTACATCTAAGTAAAGGGAAGATTGAAATGCTCCAAAAGTATGAAGGGAACCAACCCATAGAAAAGTATGTCCATGACATTGAAGCCTATGTCCCAAAGGATATAGATCAAGTGGGCATACTAGTGCATACCTTGAAGAGTACTACTACTCACTAGTGGGTAGTACAAAGACCTATCTTGCCCACTTGACAAGATGTAAAGGAAACCATATACACTAGATTTGGAAAAAGTAATGAGGATCTAGATATACTTGCTTACACCAATGATTTTGACCCAATCATGTATGTGCATTTATGAGAATAAACTTGGATTGTCTATAATGAGCATGCACCAAGAGGCCTATGGGTGCATCCATTTTATAGGGCCTTAGAAACTTGGGCATGAGTGTGGTACATTGTAAATGAGATGAATCATGAGACATGAAACTAGGAAATGCTCAAGGAAAGGTTTGTGTATACCTTCTCATTTTATTCATATAACTTAGAGATATTGGAGCCATTATAAGTCATTCACAAGGTAGCATTAGAGGAAACTGCAATCCTCGAAGAGCACCTAAAGGAAATGTTTGAAGAGAAAGGACTAGCACTCCTAACCTTCTTTGGTGAAATTATGCTCAACAGTGACTCCAACAAGAAGATGATGAAACCTAGAAATAACTTAATTGGAAGGCTCTAATAGGTAGACAAAAGCTTTTGCACTTTGTGGATGACAACACCCTAGATGAAGAAGATTCAATGCATCTTCAAATTGAAATAATAGAGGGGATAAGGCAAGTTGAAGACTCTCATCAAGAGAGAAATTAACCCTACTATGCACAACTCAAAATTATAGACCTTTTGAGGGAATTCTAGGACTTATTATTGCATAGCTATAAGGACATGAAGGGAACCCAACCTTCCCTTGGAAAAATGAGAATAAAGCTGGTAGATGGTGAGAGGTAATTCAAGAAGAACCCATATTAGATGAATCCTAATCTCCATGCTAAGATAAAAATGGAGATTGATGGAATGCTAGCAATCAAAATCATTTACTTGGTATAATAATCTGAATGGGTGAGCCCAATGGTCATTAGGATCAATAAGGATGGGTGCATATAGATATGGATCAACTAAAGGATGTTAGATGTCTCTTATGTTAATGATCCATTCTAACCCCATTAATTGATGAGGTCTTACATGGAGTCACAGGCTGTGAGATCTATACTTTCACTGATGGGTTTTTGGGCTATCATTAGGTGCAAATCAAGGAGGAGGATAAGATCAAAATAACCTTTATGATTGAATGGGGTTGTTTCACTTAAAATGTGATGCCCTTTAGACTCAAGAATGCACTAATTGTATTCTCTAGCGTAATGATCATTAATTTCAAAGACTTTATCCATAAGTTCTTCCAAGTGTATCTCAATGACTAGACTATGTATGATCTTATCAGAGACCACCAAAACAATATACACCTCATGTTTGAGAGGTGAAAGCAACTTCATATCTTCTTAAATATGAATAAATTCATCTTTACAACTCTTTTTGGGATATTACTTGGGCACATCATCTGCAAAGATGGTTTGCTTATTGATATGGTGAAGATAGCTATACTAATCTAGTTCTAAACTCCCTTAATACAAAAATACATTCATGCCTTTCTAGGTCATTGTGGCTACTATAGGAAGTTTATTCATAGCTATGCAAAGATCATGATGCCTTTATAGGATCTCTTCCAAAAGGATGACCCATTATATTAGGGCATGATGTAAGAGGAAGCCTTTAAAACACTGAAGCTAAAGTTGGCTAGTGCACCAATGCTACAATTTCCTAATTAGATGACTCCTTTCCATATCCATGTTGATGCTTCAAGATTTTCCATTGGTGCCATCTTGGTTTAACCAAGTGAGGGAAAGATGGACCACACCATCTCTTTCACAAGTAGAAAATTGATGTAGGTAGAGAAGAATTACACCACCATTGAGTGTGAGGTGATGGAAATGGTCTATGCCTTACAAAAATTTAGGTAATATCTACTGGAAATCCCATTCATCTTTTTCATAGATCATGAGGCACTTAAGTACCTCATGAATAAGCTTATTCTACATGGGCACATATGTAGATAGATTATTCTCTACAAAGAGTTCTAGTTCTTCATTGTCATTAAACCTAAGAAGCAAAATTTAGGGCCAGATCATTTGTCTCACATCAACTCTGGTGATGTAGTGATACCAATTGAGGATGACATGCCCAACACATATCTATACAAAGTTCATTACATTCTTGAAGATCTAGTGGAGATTGCCACTTTCCTAACATCTGGGTTTGCACCCTAGACCTTGTCCACTAAGAAAAAGAAATAACTTGTGGTCCATGCCACCCCCTTCTAGCTTATTGAGGGGGACATATAAAAACTGATAGGGATGATTTCTTGCATCAGTGTGTTTTAGAACATGAATGAGACCCCACACTACAAGAAGTGTATGAAAAGATAGTAGGAAACCATTATGTTGGAGAAGTAATGATGCACAAGATATTGTAATCAAGCCAATGGTGTCTAAGCTTATTATAAGATACAAAAGAGCACGCTAAGGCATGTGATGTATTCCAGTGTATCAAAAAACCCAACCACTAAGATGAGATACCCCTCATCCCCAATTTTCTTAGAAAACCCAACCACTAGGATGAGATACCCCTCATCCCCAGTCTTTCTTAGAAAACCCAACCACTAAGATGAGATACCCCTCATCCCCAGTCTTGCCCAAGTGCCATTCAAAAAATGGGCCATTGAATTTGTTTGGCCATCACTCCTATAACATGACACATAGGTGCTAGATATATCTTAGCATCCACTGACTATATGACCAAGTGGGTTGAAGCTATACCGACCAAAGACTACATAACCATGATAGTTATACACTTCATATAGGATAACATCATGAGTTGATATGGGTACCCATTAAGTTTGACTAGAAATAGGGGCACTCATTTCATCAATGAGATGGTGTACATCATTTTGACTAAATACATGGTGATGCACCATAGGACGACCCCATATCATCCCCAGGACAATGGCATAGTTAAAGTCTTTAAAAAAATTCTAGGAATGTTATTGATAAAGATATATGACAAATGTTTTAAGGACTAGGATGATCATGTTTTAGCAGTAATTTAGGCATACCACATGACCTAAAAGTGATTGAATAAGGCTACACCATTCTAATTGGTGTTTGGAACTAAATTAGTTCTACCCATGGAATTCATGGTACCCTCCTTATGCATTACATGGATTGATTAGTAAGATTATAAAGAATTTTTAAGCATAAGGTTAGAAGACTTAGAGTGCTTGGATGAGAAACATGCCCAATCCAAGTGGAGTTAGCATATTGAAAAGTCATGCCAAAAGTGCTGGCATGATAAGCACATCAAGCACAAGGAACTGACTAAAGGAGCAATGGTGCTACTCTATGATTCCAAGTACTTAAATCACCTAGGAAAGTTGAAAATATGATGGATGGGTCCCTACATCATCCACCACATCTTAGAAATAGGTACATGTAAACTATGCACATTGTCTGGAAAAATGTTCCCTATGCATTTCAATAGCAATTGATTAAAGCCTTACATGCAATAGCTTGGTGCTTGTGCCATGAAAATTTTGACTTCTTAATCACTAGTTAATTTAAAGTTGAGCTAAATAAAATAAAGTTTGGTGCAAGCCAAACCATTCTTTTTTTGTTTGTCCCTTGTATAGTGTGTAGAGGTAGTGCATGGCACATGGTGGCTGCAAGAAATTTTGTGTCAACACTTCACACATAATTTCAATGGGGTGAGTTGAGCACATACACCTATAAGAACATGAGGCCAAACATCTAAGTTGTGGGTATGTGAAGCTTATCAAGTGCAAACAAAAGTAGTTAGAGCAACTATGCATAAGATGGAAATTATAGGGCCCTTCAAGGCCTAAGAATGAACCAATCTAGCACTACCTTTGCACTAGAATCACAAGAAGGCACATCAATTGATCTGGTACCAAATACCCCTGAAGGCAAGAAGTGAAGATGCCCAACATGGTTAAGTACATGATAATAGTGAATATGCACAATCAAAAAGTGAAAAAGAGAACCAATTTAGGTGACAAAGCATTAGAAGGATAACACAAAGGATTTGTATGGGGTAAGACAGGCTAAGGCAAGATGATGTGAAAGAAATCAACCAAGTTAGAGAAGTGCAATTAAAATAGGAGTAAAACTAGAAAATAGTGAAATTGAGGAGGCTAAATCACGTGCATGTGAGGTGCTACACCCAAGTTACCATAAATAAGGTGAAGCTCACACCATGGATACATGTGTAGAAGGAGAACATCTAAGACAACTAACATCCACTTTAGAAGGAACATGAAGTGACTATTTAAAATAAACATCACTTCTTCAAAAAAGCCATTAGGAGCATTTAATGAGGTGGTGGTGGCACAAGATATGCATTTAATTCATATAGGATAAAAGAGTTTTGAATATTTTGTAGATTTTCACATTTTCCAAGAGATCAAGGCACCTACGCCATTACACTTGCATTAATAAGATAGTTGAGAAGTGAAGGGTATAAAATGGAAAATGGTGGACTTACTTAGGTTACCAAGTTTATGCAAACTCAAAAGACTTAGTGAAAACTTAGCAAGAAACTAGAGAGATAAATCAAGAAGAACTCTATCATAGTGAGCATTTGAGCACCTTAGAGTGAATGGAAGCATAAAGAGAGAGTGCATTCATAATGAAGACTAGTATGAAGGACTGAAGAGAGAGGCTCATGTAGATAACCAAGTTAAACCAAAAATCTATTTCCTAGGTTGCCATTGATGGCTAACAAAGCTTGGAGCTAAGAAAATAGCCATAGACCCCATGACTATTGAAGCACTGGTTACCATTTGAGGCTTTGACAAGCCACACCTCTTAAGGTTTAATACTAGTAGATTTAGAATGGTGAAGAAGAGGAAGGAAACAACCTTTGGATTAGTGTAGCTATAACCCAAGTGGGTAAAAATTATTGAGGAAGCATCTGCTACCAAAACAAAGGTGCAAATAGTTGAGGCAGTTGGCATCATAGTGGTGGATATCAAGGCACCGACCAAAATGTCCTACAAATACATGTGGTTTTCACCAAAGGTATCAATAGGAAAACCATGGTGCTCCTTTACACACATATGCCAACTAAAAGAATATAACCATCAGACATCGAGTTATTTTGAGGACTTGGCATAGGCTTAGATGGTAGATATGGGGTGCAAAACACCAAAATGTGATTCCCTCTTTGATGTCTCAATTAGAGACAAGCTAAATGCTTATAGTGCAAATCAGCTCTATGAATTTCCTTAATTTTCAAAACCCAAAGTGTTCATCCAATTCCTTCTCTCATGCATCCATGAGGACTGCATATACTTTGCAAGCTGGTACATAAAGATCTCTATGTAGATGATAAAATAAATAACTGAGCTCCAAAAAACTAGTAAAAACATCCATCAACTAATGGATGATGATGAAGAAGTAGAGTGTATAATGAAGCTCCTAAATTACTTCAAAGGGGATATACATTCCCAATTAACAAGTGTGAGGACCCCAACACAAGGGTATTGATGCACCTCATGAGCTTAAAGTTGTGTCTTGGAAACTAGTGGACATATGTGTCTAAGGCATATCTCTGTGTGGCCTATCATATGGCATAGGGCATCTAATTTAATATCATGTAGTTCATTGCCAAATAATTAACCAAGAACATGCTAGAATGACATAATACCAAAGGGACCTTTCAATAGGGTTCCATCCCCATCTTGATCATGATGGAGGAGATTGGGATCCCTAATGGAAGTGAGGACAACCTATGGGTGTTTCTAGAACACCATGAATCCCATACATATAAGTATAAGGACTAAACCTTCCCCACCACTTTTAGCACAAAATATAAGACTCATGTAATGTGCTGGTATGAGTAGTACATTGAAGCCTTTAGACTAGAGTGGTATATCCCCTAGGGGCTTCCAAAGAACATGTTTAAGATGAATTTTTTTCCATGATGTAGAACTACTACATCATGTGCTTGGAACTGAAGGATGGCAAAAAGTTGAGATGGTTGAATCTCCCCTCACCTTATTGGCAGAATACTTCTAGGATGCACTGCACTAAATCTTGAATGCATAGAGGATGGGTATTCTAGTAAAGGAACTAGATGTAAAAAGCCAAAGAATGTGGTGTAGGTTTCCCTATATATATGGAAACATGATATAATATGCCTCAAATTTCCTAGACATCGACCCAGTCCAAGAGGTCACCATCCTTAGATTCATCCATAGGCTCTACTATGAGATAAAGCCAAGGAAGAAGGATTTTAGTGCTGGGTCTAACATCAAGTGGAAAAGAGACCCCCCAGTCCAAATCAGGGATGAAGGAACCCCAATGCCCCCTAAGAAGAAAAAGTCTTCAAATAAAAGTAAAGGGGAGACTTTAGAATAAATTGAGGAGAAGTTGAAGCTAAATATCACTTTGAGAGGGAAAGTGTCTATTTTAGAATTATCTAAGAAGTGCATGTGCTTCATGCTGAAAGCCTCCCCCAATGCAAAGGAGAAAAATAAGGGTAAGGATCTCTTTTCAACACCCAAATTTATTGTATCTAAGGAAGAGGAGCTAAAATAATAAGGTGTGATAGGCACCTATATTGTACTCAAGGATGAGGAGTCCTCATCAAGTGAAAAAACCCCTTCCCCACCACCTCAAATTGAGTCAAAAAAGTGAATGTAGAGGTTGAGAAAGCTTAGATTTGGTGAAACTAAAGTATAAAGGATGTAAAAACTATGAGAATAAAAGGAATAAATAGCTAAGGTAGGGTTTCCAAAGGAAGTCATTTAGATGGTGGATGTCAAAGAGTATAGAAAAGAGGAGCGTAAGGCACTAATAAAAGAAAGAAGTTAGGAAGGAGAAATAGGGAAGAAGCTCAAGGAGCGTAAGTGCATTGATAGAGGAAAAAATGTAGTGCTAATATAAAGACATGGGCCTATATCAATACCATACTAATGCAACACTTAAATTTCAATGCAGGCATGAAGAGATGAAAGTCAATGGCATGTCCTAGGCTGAAATCAATTGGCTAGAGGCTGAGGAAATAAGGGAGAAAGAAAAGAAATACGTAGTGTAAACCTCAAAAAGGAAGGCTAAGAAGGAAAGGGCCAAGAAGGAAGAGGTAGAGAGAAAGGCCAAGGGAGAGAAGGCCATGAAAAAGGAAAGAGAAGATAAAGTGGCCTGAGAGGAAAGGGTGCACATGTCAAAAAAAAGGGAAAAGAGGAAGGGTCCCATTAGCATGAAACCCAAGGAAAAGAAATTACTAGAGATAGTGCCTAAAACCTTCACTAGGATAGCATAAGAAGATGCACAAAAGGCATGCCCTAACTCTAAAGGGGCACCTATATATAAAGAAGGTGATACTGGAAACGTGGAGAAGTAAATAATGGAGACAAGGCCACGATAGGAAGAAATGGATGAGGGGGAGAAGTCAACAAAGGAAACCCTACAAGAGAAATGTGATAGTGGGTCTAATTTTAGGGAAATATAAAGGGAAGATGAGAGAGAAGGAGAAGATGATAAGGGAGAAGAAAGAGAAGAAGAAGAAGGGGAAGATGGGGAAAACTATTAAGATTCCAGTTTAGGCACTAGTGCTAGTGAAGAGGAAGAATTGGGTGAGGATGTAGAATATGAACCAAAAAATAGGGAAAGGGCACAACAAGAGTTTAAGGAGGATGATGAATTCTACATGATGGAGTGCATGCCTTCAAGGACTAATATGACCCTAATATGCCACTAAGTCTCTTAAGCATTGGACTACTACATGAATGATTCCAAATTCAAGGTCTCGATAAAGGAAATATGGTGTGCTAAGGATCTTGAGGAAGGGAATGATTACCCCCTTCTCAATCCTTGAGATACAAACCCTATGCACTCTATAAATACACTAATCAAGATGGTATCCTCGGTGGCATATAAGAACATCATCATTGATGTTCACACTAGTAGCTAGAGAAAGATAACAAAAGACATGAAGAAAGATCTTGAGACAGTAAAGCTCAAGCTCAAATAGCTCATAGAGTGCATGGAAAAGGTAGATCCATCCCTCTTGGATGGTATAGATACCTATGGAATGAAATAGGTTGATTACATGTATGCATTTGTATAGAAGATGATACCAAGGATGAGGTCGGTGATCAAGGACCAAGAGGACCCCTATGAGGCCCTAAGGAAGGAGTTGAATAAAAGTATGGAAATGGTCAAAGACCTCTTCACTAAACTTGAAGAGGGCATCAAAGAAGCTGATGTAATTTTTGACAACTTCACCAACTAGGTAGTAATCATCGACATGTGCCTCAAAATGGAAAAGGAGGAGAAGGATGCTCTATTCCAAATCTCCTTCATGATAACTAGGACTGAGCACATACAAGTGATGGCCAAGGTCAACTCCCTTATCACTCAATTGAAGACTCAAGAGCAATACTTGAAGGTGGTATTATGTACCTTCCAAACTAAGGCTAGTGAGTAGGGGGAGATTTTGGATGGTGGAGTGAAGCGAGCAAAGGAAAGGCTTGAGGCCTTCAAAAAAGAATTATAAATCATATATGTTCTCGCTCTTGAAGCCATATCCATAGAATTAGACAATGCTATTGAAGAGATTAGAGGTGCCATCTAAGGTTTTGAGAATTTTAAGGAAGACTTAAAGTAGGATGTGCCTAAGTTTTATGAACCTAAGGTGCTTAAAGACTATTTTGAGGTAGATTAGCAATTTTATATGGGTTAATATTGGGCCCCCTTTTGAGAAAGTATGTTTACCATACCAACTAGACATACTAGAAAGTATGTTTAACTCTAGTTGGAGAAGTCCTTGTAGATATTATACCAACTAGTAGGTAGTTGCATAACATCAACTTACATAAAGAAATCCCTACCAAGATTTATACATGGTTGCTCGAGAAGCATGGATGTTGGAGAGTGGAGCAAATGAGATAGTGACCCCTCAATGATAGATGAACATATGAAATGTGATCATCCATCTTGGACAACATAGTGGAGCTAGAAGACTCATGATATCTCATCACTCAGCATGTGCCCATCCAACTTGGCAAGGTGACTCCCATTGGATATAAAAAAAGACTTGTTTTGAAGAAATGGAGAGAGGTGATTAAGTACAGTAAAACTCTATATAAATAGAGACTAAACCATTAGTATTTATTAGTATGCATATGGTAGCTTAGAGATTTGAATGTATATTCCAAGCTTGCATGTGAGCCACTGGGCATGAATAGAGTTAGGATGAATGTATGCTCTAGTTCTTTATATTACACTTTGTTACTAAACTATAAGTTAATGAAGAAATGAAGTATTGATACTTGTATCATAATTTTCATAATGTTATGCTGTGGATTAGTTTCATTTGAGTAATGTTGTAGCTCTTTATTTGAATGTATTATGATATGGAGGTTCTACCTTTATTACTAATGGCATCTTTATGCCATATAGTGAACTTAGCTCACCTATAAAGATACTAAGTGTTGAATTAGAATACACCAAGGCTCCAGACCTATGCCTAGGGTGATACCTTAAGGATGAGTGATTAAAGCCAATCCTTCCCCCTGATTTTCCTAAGTACTCCAACCACCTTATGCTAGCCCTTCTCCTAGCTTGCATTGCTAAGAGCCCCACTTAGCTAGTTATGGATATGCACCTTAAGATTTGGACCAATAAGAAGGCTTGCACCTATTGAAATTCCTTTGAAGGACTTAGCACCATAAGGTCACCTAAACCCTTTTGGCCAATGACTAAGTCCCTTTGAACCCTAAGTTGCACCATGTTGTAACTATCCCAATACTAGCTTGATCCCTTTATTTTTGTGCTTCAGGTGAGTGCAAAAAGCTGTCACCTTATGTGAAAATGATGTCAGCACCCCAACATGATTAAATGTTGTACACTAGACCTTGTTATGGTCATCCTAGCTCTATCAAGTCTTGAACCAACTTGGTTTGATAGCTAAGCACCTGACCAAGTGAAAGGCCAACCTAGTAAACTTTTCTACAACAACAAGCTATAAAGGCATAGTAGGGTGACATTCTCTATGTGCTATAATTTGACAAGTATGACATATTATCACATATACATGAGCATCCTTGAATATATGTTGAAATAGTAACCTACCTGGAGGATTTGGTAAGCTATAGCATTCCCTGAACCATGGCCATTTCCACACTTTTCATGAAAATATTTATGTACTTCAACTGATTCAAATTTATTTATTCATCTTAGGTAAATATCCTCATGATTCTTTTAGTATAAAATACCTAGTTTTATCATGAAATCACTATTATTTAGGTGTAATGCTCTTATTTGAATGTAGTTAAAGTACTTAGGATAAATATTATTCAATAATTAGTAAACTATATCTTGATACCACTCATCATTGGTGATGGAATTCACTATCTACTATTGACACACAATCAAAGAATCAACTTAAACCATCATTTTACTTAGTCAACCTCTTATTATCTTCATTGGTTAAATTTATAAATCAAACTTCTATAAAATAGTCATCCACTTACCTATATGTTCACCTAGATCATTTAATATCAACATTACCTTTGTAATAGGATTAGGTACAATGTCAAACACTTTTCTATATAAAATATAATGTTTAAACTTTTTGACTATTTTTATTAAAATAAGTGCTTTTCTATCAATGGTAGAATACCTAAGTTCATCATTTATGAGTGGATAACTCATAAAAGACAATGATATCTCATATCTAACTTCTTTTCTTTGAGTTAGAACAATCACATTTGAATGTTCTTATTATCAACAAATCTTGCACCCTAGAAGAAGTTGTTCAAGCTTCTTCTAGATTTGGGCAACATGGGAACATTTATAGGTATGTGGGTGTACCTATATTGGAAATGAGACTCTAGATTTAAGGGCTAGATCCTTGAATGTATATTTAAATATTATTATCTATGCTAACTGATCACTTATGAGAAAAATAATTAGAGATTGCATGAATTGAACCTACTCTAAAGGAGGTGATGCACTGAATGTTCAAAGATCCATTCTTAATATTGAACTTATTATCACACTAATAGACTATGAATAGAACTAATTTAGTGTCTTCAATGATTTACAAGAAATAATGCTTCACCTAAAGGTCAATTTGATGGACTTAAGTTAGAGGGAAATAAGGGCAGGGCTTGATTAGAAGCACTTACAGTCAACTATCCACTCTATACCTGAGACATCAATCTTAAGACATGATAGATGACCTACAAGAAAAGGTTATTAGCACATAGGTTTAACTTGGACATGAAAAGGGAAGATGACAACTACTTTTGCATGTCAAAAAAATATAAAACACTAACCACATATTATTAAATAAGTACAAAATTCTCTATTCATTACTCTAAGAGGTGCATAATATAATTTTTGGTAGAGTCTAGTCATACCATCCTGAGATATCCTTAACAATAGCTCAAAGGCTATATTTATTGAAGAAAGGACCTTTAGAGAGAGAGACTTTGGTGTTAAAAGAGGAACTAATGAGCTCAACTCCATTTGAAACATAGTTATAATTGCCTCTACATTTATGCTCATTCAAGATTTTTGATTGATCCAATTTACTTAAAGTGGTTACATAGTTACATTAGTCCCTCATTGATACTCCCTGATAGTTGCAATGATAAGATAAGGTTGTTTCAAGCAAGGTCTTGACATCAATGCAGTTACAACCATCAGATCAATCTGTTAGAGCTTTGTCCTAGTGATAACTTATCTTCATTAGTTCATCATGGTGTACAAAAGGGGAGAGAAGGGTCCTTTTCATGTAGTTGGTCTTGGAAATGAAATTGTTGGGGTCTATGTGCATGCATTCATGACATCCTTTGAAATGCTAGCTCTTGTTCAAATTGGATCATGTTCAAACTTGTCCCCATGTTCATAGGTCTACTATAAATGAAAAACTTATCTCAAACTATTGGTTTTCCTATAGTCATTATGTTGATGTAAATATATAGACTATATATCCCCATTTCTTGATCATATTAGGTCTAAATAGACCCATTTTATCTTTATAAGAATTGAAAGTTTACCATATGCACATGTCCTAGAAAATGGTGAATACAATCACATAATGAACCTTGCATGACATAAACCCTTGATTTAGAGGTTCATATTAAGCATTAATGGTAGTCACTCTATGTCCTTTATCCTAAATGCATTAATGTATCCATTTAATGGTATTTAGCTAAGCTCTAATGGCATAATGATGACCTTACAAGACTTGTCTTTCCTGATTGAAAACTACTCCTTAAATTGACTTTGTCTATAAAAAACTAACTTAGACTAATCAAATTGTGCCTAGATATATCTATTATTATTGGTCCCTTAGATCATTACTATCAAATCTTGACTCTTTGACCTTTCTCACTTTTTTGATCATGATTTACATGATTAAACATGCTCCATCGATCTTCTATCATCTTGAATGTGCTCATGCCACTTATCAATCATATATTGATCTCAAGATCCTATTGTCAGTTTGTTGCTTTATGCACTTATGACATATGATGGCTTCTTGAGCTCCTTGACCTTTTGACTCATCTTTCATCATCAAATCAAGATGTACAATGCAATGCAAACCATTGAATTTGCTTGGATTTGAAAACAAATGACTATTTACCATGGTCTAAATTTGACATCTATGTGACCATCATTTGATGTCTATATGACTATCATTAACTTTCATGCAACCATCAAATTTAAGACCTTAATAGTTTTTTCCATAGCTTAAAGTTGACATCTATGTGAATGTCTCCCATTTTTTGGACAACTTTGAAAGTTTGGATCTAAAAGCAAAAAAGTCACGGAGGCACCAAATTTGCAAGAGATGTTTTTGATACCAAAAGTATTATATGCACTTGATCCATTGGTTCTGAGAGATTTCTAAGTATGTTTAAAATTTTTTCAAGTGAGTTGACCTATGTGATTTTTCATAACATTCATGTGATTTTCACTGATAATTTAAACCTAAATGGCTACTTTATGAAGCTCAAACTTGATATTAGTGCAGACATATTATGTTGAAGGTCCAACTTTGAAACTACATAACTTGAGCTAAAAATCTCGTATGGGCATGAAATTTTTAGGATATGATCTATGAATGAATATCTCCATGTCACTATAATCTTTTGGCTCATGTAGATTTTTGAGTGAAGATAAAAAAATACACAAGTGAGCTGGTTCATTCATTCTTATGTGACGTGTAAGATGGCTTGGCCCCTTATACTTGAAAAGCTAAACTTTGAAGGCTTATATCTCAAGATAGATGACTCATTGAGACATGAAACTTCTAGAGAATAATCTTAGCACTAAGGAAAATAATCAGATATGGTTTTATGGTCATGTAAGGTTTTTTGAGCATATTTATAATTACATAAACAAGCTATCCAATCTAGTTTTTCATGATGTCCTAATGATGGTTTGGAGTCACAAATATTATTCCTAAGCTACTGCTTAATCTTTTAAATATCAAATGAACTTCTTGAGGCCTATGCAAACTCTATCCATGATCTTGACCTATTAAACACTCTTAGTGATTTTCAAGGGGTGGTATGCTTGCTATGCCATTACTAGTTACCTAATCTTGTTCATTGGGTTATAGAGTCACAAGTATATAGGTTTGACATATAAACTACCCTAACAACACACCAAAAATAGAAAACTATAGAAACAAAACACAAAGCAAGAAACATACATGTGCTTCACTAGTACTTATGGAACACAACACAATAGAAAGGAAACACACACCTAATCTAATATTTACAAAATTAACCTTAAATTCTCAATAATAGGGTTTAAAATGTATCCCATTCATAGGGATAGGCAACTCTTTTCCATTCATCCTTGATAACTAAAAAGAGTTGATTTTATTACACTTGATGATGACATATGGTCTGCTCCATAGGGTATCAAATTTGGTATGTCTCCCTAGTTTTGGTCTATCTTCATCCCATTTCATTAATATATCACCTTCTTGAAATGATCTTGGAGATACCTTCTTGTGAAAATACCTTTTCATTAGTACTTGGTGATACTCCATAGCTTGATGAGCTTTATCTCTAGTCTCTTACAACTCCATTAATTCTATTAATATAACCTCCATTAGAGTGTTCTCAAGAAAATATAGTTAATGTACTAAATCTAAGGCATGTAGCTCTTGAGAGATAAACAACCTAGCCTCCCTTCTATAGATAAACACAAAAGGAGAATTCCTTGTTGACCTTTCGGGAGTTATCCTATCAACCCATAAAGTTGTCTTCAATTTGGTATGCCAAGCTCTTTGGTTCTGCTCCAAGGTTCTCTTGATGATTTTGATCAGATTATTGTTAGTAAATTCAACCAACCCATTACCTTGAGGGTAATAGTTAGATGAAGTGCTCAAGAATATGCCATTACTATTTGCCTAATCAATTATTTTAGCACCCATAAAAGCAAGATTATTTTTTGAAATAATAGTAGGAGTGATAAACCTTGTTAGGATGCTCTCATAAAAATCCAAGATAGCATTATCATTAGCTTCCTTCAATGCTACTACCTCAAACTATCTTGTAAAATAGTCAGTTGTTGTGAGCATATATTTATGACCAACACTTGATGGGGGATTTATCATGCTAATGAAATCAAGACCCCATTACATGAAAGGTTGATAAGCTTGGATAGGATTCAAAGAAAGAGATGCTAGCTTATATTTTTCTACAAAGAAATCACATTATACATACACTCTCCCCAAAGCATGGAAATTCTTGAAGAGGCTAGGCCAATAATAGCCTGCCCTCATGATTTGGTAGTTGTGGTTCTTAGAAATAAATTACCTCATGTTGTCCCATCATGAAACTTCTTAAGCAACACTCCAAACTAATCATTATCAATGCATCTCAATAGGACACCATTGATTTCCCTCATAAAAATCACACCATCCATAAGACAAAAGGGAATAGATTTCAATCTAAAAATATCTCCTTTGTGATCTACTTATATTATTAGGATACTCACCATTTTAAAGAAATTTAATCACATCCTATGTCCAACTTTTTAGAGACAATGAACCAGCTAATTAGAAATAATCATGATTGAATAGATCCTCTTGCTTTGACTCATGAAGATCTGAATCTATATGTTCATAAAAGCCTTTAAACCTTATCAATTTTGTCACATTGATATCAACATCATATTTCATTACTTTAGTGATCCACCCTACCCTCTTTTCACTAAGATATTTGCTCAAGAGAAACTCTTCGATATTAAGATAAGAGATCATAACATGAATCTTATTATTTGAAACCATATGTCTAAACTTATTTAGTACCCTTATAATATCAAGGACCTGTTTCTCCATAAAGGTGTACTTGACTTCATAATCTTCTAAACCTTGACTAAATAATGCGATTAGTTGTTCCACACCCTCATCATTCTTTTGCATTATCATGGATGAGATAGTATCAAGGTTAGAAAATGAATACAACATGAAGTATTTAGTAAAATTAGGATTCACAAGAGTGGGAGCTTCTATATTTACTTTCTTTATGGCTTCAAAACTATTCTTACCCTCTTTGGTCCAAGAAAAGACTTGGTTCTTCTTAAGCATAGTTGTGATAGGTTTCACCAAAGATGCAAAACCAAGTATGAACCTCCTTACAAAATTTATATTGCCTAAGAAATTTTGAATACCTTTATTATTCAAAGGAAATGATAATCTTCAAATATCTTCTATCTTATCAGTATCAATAGTCAAAACATCCTTGGAAATAATATGTCCTAAGAGCTTACCTTCATGAATAACAAGGATGCACTTTTTTAGATTAAGAGATACTTCATATTGCCTAAATATTTTAAAAACTTAACTCAAGTGTTGCATGTGTTTATTATCATCTTTAGAAAACACTATTATATCATCTAGATAAACTAATAGCATCTCATTGATCAAACCCTTGAAGGCCATATCCATTGCTCTTTGAAATATGGCACCGACATTGGATAGACCAAAGGGCTTATTCCTATAAGAAAAAATAACCCATTTAGTAGTGAAGGATATCTTAAATTGATCATATTCACTAATTAAAATCTGATTATATCCTGAATATCCATCTAGAATAGAAAAACATTGAGAACTTAAAACCATTTGCAAAATTTGCTCTATTGAGGGTAGAGGATAGTGATCTTTGAGTGACATTCTACTAAGATATCTAAAGTCTTAAAAAAGTCTTATCTTACCATTATTATTTATAATAGGCACAAGGTTAGCTAACAATGTTGAATGCTTGATGGGAAATATTATCTCAGATTTAAGAAGTTTGCTAAGTTATAACCTCATGAGTTGCTCAACCTTGGGGTTGATGGGTGTTTGCTTCTGTCTAACTAATTTATCTCTAGGTTCCGAATCAATGGTATGGTGTGCAAGGATAAGATAAAATCCTTTGAATTCCTTATATTCCAAAGAAAAGATATCATGAAACTCTCTACACAACTCAATGAATGCTTGATTCTCTAATGTACAATATACCTTGCTTGGTTTGAGGAGTTTGTCCTTGAAGATCAAAACTCTTTCATAATTATCCTCTTTTGTAGACATACTCACTTTATCCTTATTATTTTGATCATTTTCATTGAATATATTTTCTAAGGTCACCAAACCCCTAGGTATCATATTGGTTCTTAGTTGCACAATTTGATCACCCAATTATTGTGGCATCCTCCTTTGATTCCTTAATGAAAACTCAACCTCATTTTGCAAGAAGCATACAATGCATCTGTCACTATAAAACACTTGAAAATAAACTTCATTACAAAGTAAAAAAGGTATGATAACCATCTTAATATGAGACTATTTTACCTCCTCTTTTATGGTACTTGGAGTATCGAATTGAGTTCCTATGGCAACTAGTCTATCAACACGACTATTTTACTCCCTTGGGATTGATTATATATTGAATGCATTAAAGTCTTCAAGAAAATCCTATACCATATGATTGTATGAATTAAAAAAAGGGTTATTAGAAGTAACCACATTCTTCACTTGATTCAAAACCAATTCACTGTCTCCATATACTTGTAAGTTCTTGATTCCTTTTCTCTTTGCCCATTGAAGGCCATGAATTAAACCTTCATACTCATCCACATTATAATTAAAACTAAAATGAAATCTATATGAAGCATAAAAATGTTGTTTATATGGGGAAACCAACATAAAACCAGACCCTACACTAACTTTACTTATTTAACCATAAAAAACATCTTCCACAGCTCATCATCTTCACCCTCTTCCTTGGTAAGTAGATGTGTTGGTACTCCTTCTTCATGTATATAATACACTCCTAAACTAGTTTACTCCAAAAAATAATAGGGATAATGTTCATAAGTATTAGATACATATTCATCAAGAAATAAATTTGAAATAACCTCAATCTTGGAAGAAGTGCCATCATCTATAATATAGTCCTTTTCTTCATAGGCCACATAATTCAGATTGGAACTTACCTCAATGTAAGGCTCAATATGAAACCTTACAAGGGTTTGTGTCCTAATTTTAACCTTTTAATCATAGCTTATTCTAAAGGCCAATAAAGAGTAGTTAGTTGAGAGATAGCCACCTATCTTGGCTATGAATTCCTTCGATAGGTAGATTGTAAAGTGGGCTAGGAGATCAATCACAACTATGTCTTGCAAGATAGGAAAACTAGGATAATTGTGTAAGAAAAATTTCAAGCCTTTTATCAGTCCTACTATCCTATTAGGTGTACCATATAATTTAAGGGCCCCTTTGATATATGTCTCATATTTTAGGCCTAATTTTTTAGCTATAACTTTGGGCATGATAGAAATAGAAGCTCTACTATCAACTATGAAATTGTGTACCAACTTGTCACCTATAATGAGGGTGAGGTAAAATGGTGGAGGTATCTCAACCCTAGTGGATGGTTCAATAATGGTAAAAGGATAATTTTCAAGAGAAACATGGCCATGACTTTGATTTTAGGGTGAGACACTAGTAGGGATAACATATAACTACTTTTGTAGGATTTCTTTTTGACCAGGCATATGAAGAACATCCCAAAGAGAAATGGATGTTTTAGTGTTATTAAAAGAATATAAACTATTTAAATAAGCCATAAATACTTTCTCTTGGGTTATTTTAGGTAGAGAATTACTTGGAACTTGAGAAATAGGATCATACCTTACCATATTTTATCTTGACAGAGATGTAGAAGTTTTCAAAAGTGTCACACTTGTAGCTATGTCTTGTTACCTTACAAGAGGATTGGATGATCTTGTAGGCATGATGCTACCACATCATAAATACTTCCTCTTAGCCCTTGTATTGTCTATGAGAGATGATCCTTGCTTTAACACAAAAGTGTCCACAACAAAAAAAATGGTGATCTCTCCTTGAGGTTGCCAATCCTCATTAGCTTACATCATCACCTCATCCTCATTTGATAGGAGGGGAGTAACTCCTCCTTGATCCATCAGATCTTTTTCTCTTTTATCATTAGAATCCATGAATTGGTCTTGCTACCAATCTTCTCCCTACACCAAATTACTATGAAATGGTATCATCTCCCTTACATTGGTGATAAAGTTAGGACTGTATACATTGATAGGGATATTGGGATTAGGATGCCATTAGCCTCTTCCTCTTCCATATTTTTGACCATAATATTTATGATAGGGGTAAGGATTATGATAGGCACCTTGATGCATATTATATTTCCTATTTTGAGCCTCTAAGGCTAGGATATTTATTTTCTAATCAACATTATTTTATACTTGCCTAGGAGCAACCTTAGTTTGGTACTGACATTAATAAATTGAGCCACTTCTAGCTTGGATGAGATAAAAAGGAGGTATATACACCTTAGGAGGCAATATTCTAGCTTGAATGAGACTACTCTTAGATTTGATATCATTATCATACACTTCAGGGAGAGTGAAATCTCCCATAGATTAAAGCATGATCATAATTTTAGTCCCAATGGCTTTTAAGTAAGTAGGGAACACAAAGCTAGCATGTGGTTTGATGGGAGGAATAAATATATGCAAATTCATCTAAAACTTTTCATTGAAGTCATGAATTATTTCTTTGGGTCCCATTTTTATCACATTTAACTGATGTATGAGAGAGGCATTGTTACTTTCATTTCTAAATATGGAAGTCCACAACACTCCAAACTCATCCCATGTTGTGATGCATCCACCTTCTAGAGTCCTATACCAATCAAGAGCCTTCCCTTTAAGGGACATGGAAAGGAGTCTAATGAAAATGTTCTCTCAAACAATATTATGTAAATTTTAAAAGTTAGAAACATCTCTAATGTGCTCACTAGGTGTGACATGACTCTCACCATTGAATGTGGGAAAAACTTTTGTGGTGTTAGGAGGAATGACATCATATACATGAAGTTGAATTGGATTTTTATAATTGAAGGTAGAGAAAACATGAGGTCTAGCCATGTTTTCTTCTTTAATATCTTCAATTTATTTAGCCTCTTTAACCTCTTCCTCTCTAGAAAAATCTACTTGTTCTTTAAAGGGTAGATTAGGCTGTGGATACTGAGCTTAAAGAGAAATTTTAAGACAAATGGTTGAGTTAATGGGATTGAATATTATATCAAAGGATGACTTAGTGAGTACCATAAATTATGAGGGCACATTTATAACAAAACAATGGCCTTGAACTAGATTTACCTTGAAGGAACTGTTAAATGCTGAGTTATACACCAATTTATAGCTAATGTTGTCAAGACCTGTATTCACCTAGACAAGTTATCTTGAAGACAATGGGTCCCATTAGGCATGCCATAAATGTTGTCACCAAATATTGTACCCTAGAAGAAGTTGTTCAAGCTTATTCTAGATTTAGGAAACATGGAAACATTTCCAAGTATGTGGGTGTACCTATATTGGAAATGAGCCTCTAGATTTAAGGGCTAGCTCCATGAATGTATCTTGAAATGATCTTATCTATGGAAAATAATAAATTATGGGGAAAAGAGTTATATATTTCATGAATTGAACCTACTCAAAAGGAGGTGATGAACCAAATGTTCAAAGATCCACTCTCAAGAGTGAACTCATTACCACACTAAAGCATTATGAATAGAACTAATGCAATGTCTACAATTATTTACAAGAAATAATGCCTCACCTAGAGGTGAATTTTATGGACTTAGGTTGGGGGATAAAGAGGGTAAGGCTTGAATGGAAGAACTTACAGTCAACTATCCACTCTTAAAGACAATACTAGATGATCTACAATAAAAGTTTATTAGTACTTAGGCTGAACTTGGACCTATAAAGGGAAGATGATAACCAATTTTTCATATCAAATAAATACAAAACACTAAGCACATATTAGTAAACAACTACAAAATGCTCTATTTATTACTCCAAGAGGTGCATAATATAATTTTTGGTAGAGTCTAGTCATATTAGCATGAGGGATCCTTAAAAATAGCTTAAAGGATATATTTATAGAAGAAAGGGACTTTAGAGAGAGAGAGAGAGACTTTGGTTTTAAAAGAGGAATCAATGAGCTCAACTCCATTTGAACCATAGTTATAACTTCTTCTACATTTATGCTCATTCAAACTTTCTAATTGATCTGGGTTACTTCAAGTGGTTGCAAAGTTACATTATTCCCTCATTGATGATCTTTGATGGTTAAAATAATTGGAACAAGTTGTTCTGAAATGGGTCCTAACAAAAATGTAGTTACAATGATTAGATCAATCTATTAGATCTTTATCTTGGGGCTAACTGATCTTCACTAGTTTTTTGTGGAATGGAAAAGGGGAGAGAAGGATCCTTTTCATGCAGTTGGTCTTGGAGATAAAACCATTGGGGTCTATGTGTATACCTTTGTGTCATATTTTAAAATGCTAGCTCTTTTTTGAAATGGATCATGATCAAACACATCCCCATCTTTATAAGTCCACTATAGACAAAAAACTGATCTCAGACTATTGGTTTTCCTATAGTCATTATGTAGATGTAGACTTATAGACTATATAACTCCCTTTTTGATCATATTAGGTCTAAATAGACCTATTTTATCTTTATGGGAACTAAGAGTTCACCATATGCACATGTCCTTCTTCTAAAAAATGGTGAACATAGTCATAGAATGAACCTTACATGACACAAACCCTAAAGCTAGAGGTCCATATTAAGCCTTAGTGATGGTCCCTTTATGTCTTTTATCTTGAATATATCAATGTGTCCATTTAATGGAATTTATTCAAGCTCCAATAGCGGAATGATGACCTTGTAAGACTTGTTTGCCTTGGTAAAAAACTGCTCCTAGGCTTAACTTTATCCATAAAAAATTGACTCAGACTAATCAAATTGTGCCTATCTATCTATATTATTTTGGTCTCATAGATCCTTACTATTAGATCTTGACTCTTTGATTTTGATCACTCTATTGATATTTATTTTCATGATTAAATGTTCTCCATTGATCTTCTATCATCTTGAATGTGCTCATGCCACTTGTCAATCACATGTTGATCTCAAGATTCTATTATCAATCTACTACTTTACATGTTTATTCCACATGGTGGCATCTTGAGCTCCTCAAAATTTTGACTCATCTCACACCATCAGATCATGATGTATGATGCAACATAGATTATTGGATTTGCCTAAATTTGAAAATAAATGACTATTTATCATGGTCTAAATTTGACATCTACATGACTATCATTTGACATCTGTGAGACCATCATTGACATTCGTGTGACCATCAAATTTAAGACCTTAATGGTTTTTGCCATAGATTAAAGTTAATGTCTCCCATTTTTTGACCAACTTTGAAATCTTGGATCTAGAGGCAAAAATTCATGGAGGCATCAAATTTGCAGGAGATGTTCTTCATACCAAAAGGATTGTGCCCACTTGATTCATTGGTTCTGGGAGATTTATAAGTGTGTTTACAAAATGTTCAAGTGATCTAACCTATATGATTTTTAATGAAATTCACACACTTTTCGTTGATCATTCGAACCTAAATGAGTACTTTATGGAACTCAAACTTGACGTTAGCATGAATGTCTTATGTTGTAGATCTAACTTTTAAACTCCATAACTTGAGATAAAAATCTTATGCGAGCCTGAAATTTTAAGGATATGATCTAGGCACGAAGAGATACATGGAACTAATATATTTTGTCTTTCATAGATTTTTGAGTGAATATAAAAAATGTACAAGTGAGCTGATTCATTTGTTCCTGTGTGACATGTAGGATGGCCTGGCCCGTTAGACTCGATAAGCTTAACTTTGAAGGCTTAGATCTCGAGATAGAAGACTCATCAAGATATGAAACTTGTAGATAATGATATTGGCACTAAGGACATTGATCACACATGGTATAATGTTCACATGAGGCTTTCTAAGCATATTTATAAATTACACAAACAAGCTATCCAATTTGGTTCTTCATGACATCTTGATAATGGTTTGTCTTCACAAAGCTTGTTCTTGAGATATTGCTTGATATTTGAAAGTTCAAATGAAATTATTGAGGCCTATGAAAAATCTCTCCATGATCTTGACCTATTGGACATTATGAGATTCTACCACTTGCATATATGACTCTAAAATGACCCCTAAGATACCAAATGACACAAGGACTAAGATAGACTATGACCAAATCTAGAATGACATATGAAGTGACATTAAATGAACTAAAACATACCCTATGACATTATAAAAATACCATATACAAGATTTTGACTATAGGGGCTTGACCCATTTTGGCCAATGGGAAAAATGGTTTACAATTACAAGGTAAAATAATAAATCTAGAAGGGTTATATATAGTTTGGATTGATTAGCACTGGGGTGTTCAAAATTGATTTATTGAGTTTAGAAAATGCATCTATTTATTTACTAGCTTGTTCAATATTGACATCATTATTTATTATGTTTTTTAATGGTTTAACTATCTCAATAAATCCTATAATGAATTTGTGTAAGAAATTGATCTTACCAAATAATGACTTTAATTCATTTTTACTGCTAGGTAAGAGAATTTTTAGAATTTTTTTTACCTGATCTAGATCTATGAAAACTCTCTCCATGATATTGACCTATTGGACATTATGAGATTCTACCACTTGCATATATGACTCTAAAATGACCCCTAAGATACCAAATGACACAAGGACTAAGATAGACTATGACCAAATCTAGAATGACATATGAAATGACATTAAATGAACTAAAACATACCCTATGACATTATAAAAATCCCCTATATAAGATTTTGACTATAGGGGCTTGACCCATTTTGGCCTATGGGAAAAATGGTTTACAATTACAAGGTAAAATAATAAATCTAGAAGGGTTATATATAGTTTGGATTGATTAGCACTAGGGTGTTCAAAATTGATTTATTGAGTTTAGAAAATGCATCTATTTATTTAATAGCCTGTTCAATATTGACATCATTATTTATTATGTTTTTTAATGGTTTAACTATCTCAATAAATCTTGTAATTAATTTGCGTAAGAAATTGATCTTACCAAATAATGACTTCAATTTATTTTTACTGCTAGGTAAGAGAATTTTTAGAATTTTTTTTACCTGATCTGGATCTATGTATTTGCCTCTTTTATAAATAACATGGCCCATTAACTTACCTTCAGTAATTCCAATTATAATTTTCTTTAGATTCAAAGATATGCCATACTCCCTACACCTTTGTAAAACCATTCTCAGGTCTTTTACATGATCAATTTGATTTTTAGAAAAGATGGTTAAATCATCCATATAAATCACAATACACTTCATAATAATATCCTTCAATGCAATGTCTCTAACACATTGAAATGTAGCACCAACATTTATTAAATAAAATGGCATTCTCTCATGTGTAAAGTTGGGATCCCCATTTTATGGTGAAAGATATTTTTATATTTCCTCATGGTTCACTAATACTTGATTGTAACTAGAATATCCATCTAAAAATGAATCATCTAAGAACTATTCAAATTTTGTAACACCTCATTCAAATATGGAAATGGGTAATTATATTTCTCTGAAGCTTTATTTAGATTTTTAAAGTCCACACACAAGCATATTTATCCACTCTTTTTATACACAAGAATAAGGTTTTCCACCCATGTAGAGTGCCTAATAGGAAAAATAATCTTGGTTGATAATAAATTATATACTTCCTTGAAGATTAAAAGTTATAACAAAGGATTCATAAGCCTCTACTTCTGATGAAAATGATTAACTCCTAGCTTGAGAGGAATGGTATGAGTGAGAATTGAAGTGTCAAATACCTTCAAGTCTTATTAACTCCAAGTTATCATGTCCTTGTAGTCTTTTAAAGCTTGTGCAAGTTCATTCTTCTCTATTTGAGTACAATTTGTGCCTAAGGGTACTTTATTTGAATCATCTACATTTTCAAAATTATATGGATCATGCATCATACCTTTGGAAGGGGCTACCTTCTCTCTTTCACATTGAAAGTCCATGTCAAATAATCATTTCAAAGATATCATGCCTTTTTAGATGTTTGTTTTCAAGTTTAATATGCCTTCTTAATCTAACTCAATGTCCTTTCTATCAGCTTCATTAATAATTTGAGATTCAAACACACCCTCATTAGTGATAAAGTCAATAATATGTTGATTATCATTAAAACCATAATTTTTTTTGATATTATCTAGAATGAAAGGAATGCAAATTAGTTATATTAAAAACATCTTCAAGCAAGAATTAATAATTGGATCTAAAGCACTTGTAGCTATTGTTAAAGCATCTACTGTGTGATTCCTCCTATGAGGTATTATTTGTATGTTAAATGCATCAAAATATTCTATAAAATTATATAATCTACTATGTTACATTGACAAATGTTTTTCATTATAGACATAATGGGTTATAACTTGCTTAACCACAAGCTTTGACTCACCTCATACCTTGAGGTATTTGAATTTTTTGAGAGTAAACTGAAGTCCATGAATAAGTGATTCATATTTAACAACATTATTTATACAAGAGATATACAACATGAATACAACCAAATAAAACTTCCCTTTTAGATTGATGAGTTCAATTCTAACATCATAACCTTTCATATTTGGAACCATTAAACTTTAAGATCCATAATTGACTGTCCTTTGTTTGATGCTATTTTTGAGATATCAATGCTACAACAATGTTAGGTTTATCACTGCTACTCTTAATATCAATAAGATAAACATCTTGTTCTTCACTTGATAATGTCCTCTTGGCTTTCTCTTTAGAAGCTGGAGTATGAGTAGTGTTATTCAATGTAGAGATATTTTTAGCCTTGATCATTGTTAACTCTTCATCTTCACTTAAATTGTATTGTGGATAACTACTTACTATCTCTATTTCTATTGTCTTGAATACTTAGAGGAATGATGGATTTTTGTTCTTACCTTGATGTTCAAGATGATGCAAATGTCCAACTATTGGGACAACAATAGATGAAAATGCTAGCTCAGTTGTATTTTTCTATACTTCCCTTGATTATGGTAGATATAAATACTATTTTTCAAGAAAATATATATATAAATTACAAGGTTTCGAAGACTATTGTTCATTATCTAGACATGTATATGGTGAATTTGTCCATATTTATTCATAGAAGAATACCTTAGACTCTTGTATCATCTTTATTCATGGTTATGTGTATGCTGGCCAGACAACACATTGGTTCCATGGATTTCATCTATGTCAAACGAATTAGAATTGTTCTATCTATAAACAAGATTAGCTCTTTCTCTTTACTCTCACCTTTTTCTTTTTTTAATATATTTTTTAGAGCAGGTATAATACATCTAAAGTTGAAATCCATGTTTATAAGCTTTATCTTGATTTTAAACCTTGTCATTGCTATTAATACACTATTGAATGTTAGGTTGTGGAGCTAAAAGCTTCATTGATGCAAACATTGGAGGAGGGTGCTGAGTGTCACAATCGCCGACATCGGTTAGGCCAATCGATGTCGTTCAGGTGGAGATAGGAAGATGCTGATGACGGTTAGATATCGGCCGATGTCAGTCACCCCCAGGCAGATAGGGACCGACGTTGGTCGCCTGTGCGGTTCTGAACTGCGAGTTCCACAGACAATTCGTTAACAAATCGATTGTTTGCATGAAGAAGGCTAATTTTAGTCTTAAGCTGTGGATCTAATTATTGTAATTAGATGTCTAATTATTATTTGCATGAGATATATATAATAGACTCATGGGCTGTATTGTAATTTATGATAGAGAGTAAGAGAGCAAAAATTAGCTCCTTCAGAGTGAAGAGAGCAAGGTGTGTTCCTCCTAGTGCCACAGTGCCAAGTATGGGTGCTGGTTTAGAGAATCAAAAGGATTATTCATGTATGTAGGATCTTGGTCAGTAGGTGTGCAAGGCCACATTTGAAGATCTACATGGTAAGTAAGATCATTGATTTGCAGGTGTATGTGTGTGCGAGGTCTAGGTTTGCAGGTGTGTAGAACCAAGTTGATTTGCAGGTGGCAGCACGATCAAGGTGACAACAACACAACAGGGAGCAAGATCAGGTGGGATCTACTTGGAGTATGGTGTGTACTCAGTTGGAGAGCAAAGAGGAAGGCAAGGTAGTCCCTTCCAAAGTAAGATCATTTGAGTTACAGGTTGTTGCAAGTTCATGGGAGATATACTTGGAGTATGTATGTATACTCAGATTTGGAGTACGTGGAGTACTTGTGTACTGGCAGTAGTGATACTGACTAGTGGTACTGGCAGTAGTGGATACTGACTGGTTGGAGGTGAAAACCAACTCTGTGTTTGAGTTGTGTGTTGGGACCGTAATTGAGAGAGAGAGCTTTGAGGAAAGATTACTGAGAGTCCTAGAGGTGTGGGAAGCCTTGGAGGTGTAAGAAGACTGTGGCACTTCTTTATTGTAATTTTCTTCTGTAAGAGTATTAATACAAATGGGTATTGTCTCTCATATTTTGTGTTATTTTTGAATTCTAGTTACTTGTACTTTTGGTTTAATTCCGCATGTTTAGTTGCTTGGTAATCAATGGTGCTTTCGGGTCCTAACATTGAATCCATGTATGCAATGAACAATTATTGAATAAATTATATCTTCATATGATATTAATTTATTCTAATTATTTGAGAAAATAATCCATAAGAACACACCTATTATTTATCTAAATTTATTTCAAACATGCCCCTTGAAATGGACCAATTTTACATCAACAACTGAGTTACCCTACAAGCCAAGACCTGGTAGTAGTATACCTTAGGGAGATTCCATCTCCTTTTAGGAGAGGATGGGTGAATATTAACCCTACCCAAGTTGGTGTGACAAATGACCCATTAATACCACCTATAAGCAGAACATTGTCATTTCCTAACATATTGGTTTCAAGATAAATAAACTTATAAAACATGGTTACAACTATACTAGGGTCCATGTATTAGCCCATTAGCCTTAGATTATCAAATTTAAGAACTGAAAAAAGGTTAATGAAATAAATATCCCAAGTTTAGAGGTGATGGTAAATAACACCTTGATGGTAATATAAAGAATTTATTCTCTACCTATGGTATTCTCAATGTAAAACATGAAGACATGTTAGTCAGGTTATTCATAGAAACATTCACTAAAAGAGTATAAAAATGGTTTCACAATTTTAATTTAATTTCCATTATGGATTGGAAAATCATGAGAAAAATATTATAATAAATTTTCAAACTTGATAAAGCTAAACATTATCTATTGGCATAACTATCGAAGATGAATAAATAATCTCATGAACCCATAAAGGACTTCATTTCTTGATTCAAAAAGCTAGTACAAAAGATTATAGTATTTTCCATGCCTATAATATAAAATTTGAAATGATTATTTTTGAATTCACAAACAACTTAGGTAAGTTTATTCCTTCAAAAAAACCATCCCCTCACTTTGCCAACAACACAAACCCAAGCCATCAAGATTGAAGATGATATGATCATGGTTGGGAAGATTAAAAAGGATTATTTCTATAACAAGGGAAATAATTTAGCAAACCTTGTGGTTCATAGATAAACAAATTATATCTTGGGATTAAATATATATATATTCTCCAAGCTCAGACTACTCCATACAAGGAAATTCCTAGAATATCATTTGTACCATGTCATGGAAATTTTAGCCCTAGACTCCCTCCTCAAATTCTTCAACTAATTATTGAAGTAACCATTAATATTATTTAATATTCATGCATCATTCATGCCAATAATGATCATTATGATTATAATTATCTAAAAATGGCTAGAATGCTACAATTATTCACCATTGAAGAACCACTTGAAGAAGGTGTTTTGGGAACCTATGATCCTAAGATTTAGGAATATAATGGTGACTCTACTGTAGGATATTTTGAGTATGAAATTTATGGTGATGAATATGATGAAAGAGTGGAGGATATGAATAATAATTCTTATGATGTGTTCACTAGATATCATAATGAGAAGTTGAAGGCTATAAAAAAGAACAAATATTATGACAAGCAAAAATTCAAGAAAGCTCCCAAGGCTTTTCCTTATCCTAAGTTCATTCTTAATAGAGCTACTCCTTTTATGAATTCCTCAAAAGATAAGTAACTCAAAAAGATAGGGAAATCACATATTTCCTCCTAATGTTTCCATCAATGAATAACCTAATAATTTTTCTTATTTTGATTTAATTGATCACATGAACAAAACTAAGGTTTAGATTTGTCAAACTGAATACCTTAGGTCAAATCCTAAGTAATAAGACATATTGATCAAGTTCATAAAAGGAGAGAATCCTAGTGCACCTCTTCATGGAGCTCATATAAGATTTGTTGATTCTCTTTTGCAAAATAATGTATCTATTTTTGTTCAAAGTAATGAAAGGCCTGAACCTTTATATGTTTTAATATTTATTGGTGGACTCCAATTGAATACTTTCATAATTGATTTAGGAACATTAGGTAATGTAATGTCAACCAAAGTAGAAAATGCCTCAGGGCTAACCTACACCAATATTTTTGGTCACTATTTTAATATAGACGTGAAACAAGTCCATTTGATTGCATAGATAAAAGATGCACATGTTGTTCTAGCTAAATTAACTCAAAAGAGAGTCAAGATGATTGTTCTAGTGGAACATATACATCCCAACTTGTAATTTTTTTGAATATAACTTTATGCAAAGACATTGGAGGTGAATTCAAATTACACTAGACATATGCTATTATTCCTATAAAAGGATTAAATCAAAAACTCTTGTTAGAACCAAAGGCCAAATTTTTGTTGTATAAATTTAATGACCCTTAGGAAAACATTTTTTAATAGGAAACAAGTTTGGTACCTCTATGATGATGAATGAGAAAGATATTGAACTTCATGAACTCATAGAAAGAGATACAAATGATGTTTAGACATTAGAATTTGATGGAAGTTGCTAAACTGTAGGTTCAAGTTTTGGTAATTATTTCTTTTTTCCTATAAAATCTAATTTTCATTCCTGATAAATACAACTAAATATGAGGATTTACTCTTAGGATTGTAGGTAGGAGAAAAAATGGGGATTCAAAATCTCAAAGCTCAAGGAGACACTAAGTTGATTATGAAACAAATTAAATGATAGTACTAAGTAATGAATGATAGACTAAAGCATTACATAAATAGGGTTTGGGATTGTATCAAAAATTTTAAAGTTTTTCTCATAAATTTTTTCCCAAGAGCATAAAATTCCAACATTGATGTCCTAGTTATGTTTATGTCCTAATTGTACCTACATCTTTGTTGATTCCTCATCTAGAATATGATAAATACTAATATATCATTGAAATGGTATATCACCTTAGAGTTATAGAAGCTCTCAGCATTGGATAGTGTTCAATAATGATGAGAAAATTATTACTTTCTCTTAATAAATAAATAAGTTAAGAAATATGTATTTCAAAGGAAGTCCATCAACATATAGGGAGTCTTGTGTACCACAAGAGAAGGATGTATAAATATTGAAACCATTTGATGTTTAAGCCAAAAAACTAGATAGTAAGATCATTTAAATAAAAGTAAAAAATATCCCTGAGGGCCTGGTCTCTCTTGAGTAAATGTTTGATAAATGATATGTACATAAAAAATAAGACCAAGAAGATACCCAAGGGTAACTTGAGTATAGGGTTTTTTTAGTGGTAAATCTTCATTAATTCACAAATATTCTATTTTCTAAAATTTAGATTTGGCTATTTTTCATGCCTAGAAAGAACATTGGGTTGCCAAAAAATTTGAGTTGTATATACGATTTAGAAGTCAACTCGCTTACTATTGATAACTAATTCCATAATTTTGAATATAAATTTCCATGTTGGAAGAGGACATTTTATACTATTTCACCACCATCTATTATGCCCCACATACAACATAATCTAATGTTTTTAATATATGATCAAGATTATAAACAAAACCCATACTCAACTACATGGACTTGATGGTAGAGTGGTGATAATAGGCCACAAATAATGAATAGAATTCGAAGGCATTGATAGGGTCTAGGTACTATCTAAAGGGTTTGGATGGCATCTAGATAGATCAACTAGCATCCATAGGGCCTAGATGCCACCTATGGTGTTTTGATGACATCAAGATAGACTCAATGATGTCTATAGGATATGGATGTCATCCATTGGGCCTGACAGTGACCACACAACCCAGATGGTGTCTATAGGATATAAATTCTATCTAAAAAATCTGAATAGAGACCAAACAACTTAGGTGATGTCCACAAGGTCTAAATATTGTCCAAAGAGTCTAGATGGTGACAAGACTACTTAGATGACATTGAAAGGCTCTAGATGCTATCTATAGACTCTAAATAGTTACTAGACTACCTACACAATGTCTAAGGGTCTGTACATTATCCTCAAAGTCTAGATAATGACCAGATAGCCTAAACAATGTCCATAGGTTCTAGATTCCATTTAAAGACTCTAGATGGTGACCAGAAGGACATAATAATGTCTATAGAGTTTAGATGATGTTTATATAGTCTAAATGGTGACTAGATAGCTTGGATAGCATCCACAAGCTCTAAACACTATCCACAAGATTTTGATGATGACCAAATAGACTAGACAATGTCCATATGGTCTAGACACCTTCCACATGATTTTTATAGTGATAAGGAAGAGTGGAAAATGTCTATGGGGATTGGATAATGTCCATAAGTTATTGGCTAATGAAATTAAGTACTTATAAATACTTGGCATCTATAGAGAATCTAACCAATAACCATATGGAAAGGATGACCAACTACATAATGTCAAAGTGGTAGGCCACAACATGTCTAGAAAAAAAAGTTTGCAAGTTAATTTGGTGATAAAGGTAAGAAATCAGGAAAATTATCAATGATAAATAGCATATTATCTTATTTTGGGAAACCAACAAGAATAACTAAGAAAAGTTAACATACACCCACGTAAAATATAGGTACTAAATGATTTGAAAAATTTATTTATTTATTTGTAATAATTATTATTTAACATTTGAAGGATAATAGAAAAATATTTACACATGGAAATCCCTCCATTGAGTGTGGTTTTCTAAATGAAAAATTTAATCACAATATTATTTCACTATTTGAATATATTATTGATGATGACATTCCACCACTTGAATAAATACCTAAATATGGCATGGCTATGGTGAATGACAAACCATATGATATGATACAAACATTAAAAGAAACTTCTACATCTTATAAAATAACTTTCATGGAAAATAAAAATCCCCAATTTCTGCCAATGAAGAGAAGACTTGAGTAATTTTCAGATGATGAGATCGATACCTCAGATCAAAGTACTTAGAAATCTATGCAAAGAATGATAAGCAGATGGATAATTAGAAGTTATTTTTAAGTTTTAATGAGCAAAAAAATTTCCTTTCATTAAACCAATAGAGCCAAAAAATAGTATTGATACCCCAACTAAATGTAAATACACAATATGTTCTTGGAAATTAGGAAAGGACCACAAAATGCAACTTAAGGTAGATAGAACCGAGAAACATTATGGTAGATTTTTTATGTCTATTGAAAAAGATGGAAAAATTTAAAAGACTCATAGATGTAAAGATTCCAATGAATTCACTCATGTTAGATACACAATAGAGTATGAAAAAACTAGAAACATATACAACATCTTGTTGAGAAAGAAGTAACAATTACAACTCAAATAAGAAAATTTATTCAGTCGAATCAACATGCAAAAAATATACAATTATTAATAAATTATCTTATTCTCAAAAAAGGTAGACCTATATCTAACTTTTGAGATTATAAAACTCTATTTCAACATAATGGACTTCATAAAATTCTACAATAACATTGGTCAGATGGTAGTGCTTGGGACATATAAAAATGTCTTGCAATGATTGATAAGGAAGATTTGAATCCATGTTTACACTCTTTAAAAAAATTTAAGGACACCTCATCTATTAAGTATACATAAAATGGTTGAAAATTGCAATGCATATAACCTTTTCAAGTTAGTTATTTCTAATTTGAAGGATATTGCTGGGATGGATGATTATGTCATAGCTATGAAGCTGGTATGTGTTGTAGTTGATGGTGTATTAGTAATGTAGGGGAATATAAATGGTTTTTGTTTTTGACTATAGAAAAAAATTTAACCATATATTATTTCAATTCATTGTATGACCCACAAAATGAATCTTGCATACAAAATTATAAGTACGTTTGAAAATATTGTAAAAGGGGAGGAACTTATCCATGATTTACATGCTTATATGTCAAGAAGTCCTAATTTTTTTTTAGAGTTTCATAAATTTTCAATTGGGGTTATCAATGGTAAAAATATTCTAAAATATAATGGTAGAAGATGGATTTCCATGTATGATCTTGCATGCAAATTTTTTGAAAAATATCCATCACTAGTAGGTTTCATGTTTAAATACCATATGGAAGTCAATAAGGCAAAGGATCTATTTTCCAATTTAACAGATTTTGAAATGCTTTTGAAACTATGTGTTATTTTTCTAATGTTGAATGAAATAATTTATTTGATGAAACATGCTCAAGGGAGATTGATATATATGTAGAATTCATACATTTGAGAAAATGAGTCTGTCAATCTCTTGATGTCTTGTACTTGGGCTAAAATAGTTTTAAGCTTCCTATTTTTGTTGATTGGAAAAAATTAATAGATATTAAGGATCCAAAGTCTGGTTTGAAATTGAACATTCATGATCATATTTGTATCTTCATAAATGGAAAAGAAATAACACTATACACATTCCAAAAATGAGTTAATTATGCAGGATCAGAAATTGAAGAAGTCCCTGCAACACGTATACTTTATGAAATTATGATAATGTAAACATAGATAAAATTAAGAAAGATAAAAAATATATTTCTTATAAAAATTGGAAAATGGTTTTAAAAGAATGAGTTTCTTGAAGCTATGATAGTGGTGAATCCCATATTTTGAAGAGGTGAGGATGGTAAAGAGCAAATCAGTAATTTATTTCTTAGATACATGGGAACTCTTATTAAACATTTTTAAAAGTTTGTAGATATCAATGGAGTTAAAATTCTAGGTATCTTATGAAAATACATATTGAGAACATAGTCTACCCATTTCAAATTTACAATGATTGATGAATACAAGTGTCTAAAGGAGCCAAATAAAAGTGGTGCTATTACAAGGATTTGGAGTTTTTTTAATCCTAGTATCATCCAATAGGAATATATAAATAAATATTTTATATTGTATGAAATCTTACAAACAATGATATTGGGCTTTGTGGAAGATGAAAGAGTTTTTAGTGCATTATCTTTTTTTAAATCAAAATTTCATAACAAATTGAACATAAATCTAGACACATGTTTGAGATTGTATGTTTTACATTATCCAATGGATGTATTTACCTATGATAGAGCACTTAAAATTTATAATTAACTTAGTTAAAGAAGATGAGTTACCAATACAACACATGACATAACTAATCTAGATATTGAGACTCTATTTGCATCGAATACAATACATACAAAAGACAATTATGAAGAAAGTGCTAGTCAAGAACTATATTAGCTACCTAAATGTTAGTATGTAACCTTCAAATTTTAATTATATATTTTATTTTTATATTATTATTTGTATCGTAAATCATGGACAATTTACTATTATGTAAATTACAATAATTCATAAATTACGTTATTGTATATTTTTTAAAATTATTGTGTTATATTGTAATTTTTTAAAATTCAAACTTTGTTAAATAATATATTTAGGTTATATCTATGAAAAATATTTATTTCACAACATGATTTTATTGTTTCATCATTTCATGTGGTTTTTAATATTATATATTAATGAATTATGATATTATCACTATACATCTTAAGTAGTAAATATCTGAAATTAACAGAATAAAGACTTATATTTAAACTTTCAAACTATAATTTACAATATAATATTTATAGTTTCAACATAACATATATAAAAATGCATAGAATAAAATTTTAATGGATAAAATTCATAGAATAAAATAGAAACAAAGATTTAAATTTAATCTTGCAAACTTTAATTTACAATATAAACTTTCCAGTTTCAACATAACATATATAAATATTCATAGAATAAACTTATCATGGATACAATGCATAGAATAAAATAGAAATATAGACTTAAATTTAATCTTACAAGCTTTAATTTACAATATAAACTTTCCAATTTCAACAAAACATATATAAATATTCACACAATAAACTTGCCATGGATAAAATGCTTATAATAAATAGAAACAAAGGCTTATATTTAAAATTGTAAACTTTAATTTATAATATTAACTTTCAAAGTTTCATGTTTCAACATAACATATATAAAAATCTCAATTACAAATTCCTCGACCCATTTTCATTAAATAGAGATACATAAATTGAATAAATATCATTCCACATGAGTTCTAGTTTGTTGTTTGGATGTAGATGTTGTTGCCTCAGCTTCCCCTTTCCTTGAATCTAAATGTAAAACACCTTATCTAACAAGATGCTTGACTATAACATTAATATTTACAATTATTGATATTTATTCATGCACTGCATCTCATGCCAATATGATATAGGGATTTGCATCTATTTTCTCCTTCAAAAGAACATCTAGATCCATTCCATGCATCTGACAGAGCCATGGTGACGTCTTATTTTGGGTGACTACTTGTTGAAGATATGGATCGAGATGCTCCTCCATTAATTATGAACATCTAGCTTTGATTTGAAACTTGGACTTGAGTCAACTATAGGTAAAAACTAATATAAGATTATTGGTTTTCCTATAGTTTATATAGATGGTACTCTACTTGATGCCTAGTCCCTTTTACAATAAGTTGCCATCCTTTTGGATTATATCAGGTCTAAAGACCTATATTACCTCTATGGATCTCTTTTAGAAATTCTTGGTCCTTATTATCAATCTTGGTTCAACTTGGGTTACGCTCAAAATCAGTCCATCTATTTTTTACTATCTCGAGTCCATTAAATTATTTTGCCCAAGTCAAACTGCTCCATCAACCTTAGTAAAAAATGTCTCAGCTCAATAATTTTCATTGGTTATCAGTAAATAGACTTAGGATCCATTGAACTTGACCCTTTCTCATATCATTAGATCTCCTATGATGGGTTGAGTACATATTATTAGATCTTAATCCTTGATTTTACATGATCCATTGATCTATCTGGGCCCATCTTCTTGTCAATGAACATGCACCATTGGATCTTAGCTTGATGAATCCACACCATAGGATATTTACATTTGAATTATAATATATAATTCATGGGGATTGAATTTGACACTTATGGGCCTATCTTAGACTTTTCAAATTCAAATATCTATTTCTTATAGCCTAAAATTGACATTTTCACAACTATCTAGATTACAAATTCCATGGGCTATTTCCTTCAGACCTTTTGTTGGAAATTTTGTTTGGGGTACCTTCCTTGAAAAAATACCTTTTGGAACCTTTGAAATAGACTATTTTCCCAATAAATGACCCTTTGAGAAAATTATATAGGGCACTTTGTCGAGAGAACAACCCCTCAGGACTTTGTCTGCAACACTTTCCTGAAAGAAATGGCCCTTCAAGATTTTCATTCGATCCACCTTTTTGAAGACTTACCCTTTAGAAATTCTACTTTGGATCCTTTTCCTATAAAAATATATTTAAATCTTTTGATTTTGGACCATTTTCTTGAGAAATAACCCTTTGAGAAAATTATATGGAAAATATTCCCAAAAGAAATGACATAGCCATTTTTGATGCAGATAATTTCTCCAAAAGAAATAGGTCTTCATATTTTACTTCAGACATTTTGTCTGAAAGAATTCATTCCCTTATAACTTTTTTCAAACATTTTATCTAAAAAAATTATACCTTTGGGAAAATTATGCGGATAATTTTCTAGAAATAAATCTGACACTTAGCTTGAAAAACACCCTTTGAACTTCTTGATTTGGGATTTTTTTCATTGGGACATTTGTTATGGATAAAATGTCTAAAATAAACATGTACTTCACCTTTTGATATGGACAAAATGTCTAAAAGAATTTACACTTTGGGAATTTTGTTTCACATAAAATGTCTAAAATAATTCCTAAACTTAGCCAAATAAATCAAAATAATTAGCCCAAAGGAAATATTATCACTTAGCCCAAAAAGGGTCCACAATAATTAAACTTAGCCAAATAAAGGTTTTACACTTAACTTTTGGATTTTGGGATCATTGATTTATTCATGAAACTGCTATGGACACCATGAAAACCTACTTGGGAACCTATTCCTTTGCTTTGTAGACCTGTTCCTCAAAAATATTTAGGACATGGCATTGCCTCTAGGCAATTTTTGTATGTGGCACAAAATGGCAAACATTTTGGTGACTTACAGGGAAGCATGCCTACTATGCTTGAGAACCCAGACCATGAACAATCTATTGGGCACAAAGTCTTTGAAATTTTTTATTCTTTCTCTTGTAAAAATAATAGCTACGTACCTTCAACTTTGAAATGAATTGAGATTCAGATGAAAAGACAAGAAATAAACCACATGTACTTAGAAGAAAAGACCTAAGCTAAGAAAACACTGCACATAGGTGTTTAGATAAATTAAAACTACTCTAAAACTAGGGCATGTAAAACACACTTTAGGGAAATGAAAAAAATTAATCTACGTATTTACAAATGTACACAATATTAATGGAGATAGTGTTTGAGATGAATCCCATTGATTGGGATTAGCATCTCATCTCCATCCATTCTAGCAATTTGGAAGGAATTAGATGGATTTCAATTGGTGATATTATATGGACCACTCCATATTACATTAAACTTAGTGTTCCTTCTAACTTTCACTCTATCCATATCCCATTTGAGTACCAATTCTCATTCTTAAAAAATCCTATCACCAACCTTCTTATCAAATATCCTCTTGGTTTACGCCTATTTCAACTTCATGGCACGTGCATTTTGCATTCTAGTTTCTTTGATATCTATTAGCTCAACTAGTATTATCTCAAGTGGATCACTCTCAAAAAACTCTAATCAGTATTTGAGTTCTAATAAAGGTAACTCAAGGGATGTTGGTAATCTAACTTCCCTTCCATAAACTAGAATGAAAGGCAAATTTCCTAGCACCCTCTTAGGCATGATCGGATCAACCCAAAGAGTAGTTTTGAGCTTTATATGCCAAACTAACTGATTATACTCTAGAGTCCTCTTTATGATGCAAATCAAGTTCTTATTAGTGGACTCAGCTAGACCATTACCCTGAGGGTAATAATTTGATGGGGTGCTCAGATATATATTGTGCTTGATGACCCATTTGTTGATTTTATTTTGAAGGAAGGCTAGTGCATTATCTGAGATAATGGTGGTAGGGATGCCAAATATCATTACAATGCCTTCATATAAATTAAGGATGGATGTCTCATTGGCATCTTTGAGTGTAACCACTTCTATCCAACTTGTGAAATGGTTAGTGGTTGTGAGAATCCATTTATGCCCACCACTTGATGGTAGGTTAGTCATGCCTATAAAATCTAGGCCCCACTATGCAAAGGGTTGATTGGCTTGAATTGGGACTAGTGGTAAGTATGCAAGCCTTTATTTGCCTATGAAGAAGGCACATTTATTACAATTTCATAGATATGCATGCACATCTTTGAATAGAGTTGGCAAATAATAGCTAGCTCATATGATATTCATGGTAGTGATCTTAGGTGAATAATGGCCTCCCATAGGGCCATCATGGAACTCTTAAATAATTTTGCTTACTTGATCTTGTTCTACACACATGAAAATGATTCTAGTGAGATCCTTTCAAAAAAGTGAACCCTCTATGATCACATAGGGAATAGACTGTAGTCTAAAATGCCCGTGCTTATGTTTGTTGAGGCCAAGAGGGTATATGTTATGTTGAAGGAAGGTTTTCATATCTTGTGCCTAGTTGGTCACAACCTTTAGGTTTTTTGCATTCCTCCTCATGTAATACTAGGACTACACCATATTAATGTTTTGATACTTTAGCTAATTGCTCATAGAATCCTTTTCCTCACACCAAATTGGTGACCTAGATCTCTACATCATATTCCATCACATTTGTGATCTAGCTAAATCATTTCTCACTAATGTCCTTGCTAAGAAGGAACTCCTTAATTCTTGTGTGCACCAACATGATTTGAATTTTGTTATTGGAGAGCATATGCCTAAATTTATTTAGCACTCTCACAACTATGAGGGTGTAATTTTCAAAAAAACTATAGTGTAGCTCATAATCCTTTAGTGTCTTGATGAAGAAGGTAATTGGCTACTATAGTTGCTCTTTGTTTTCTACATCAAGATGGTTGAGATGCCATCAACTCCACCAAATGCATAAAGGATGAAATCCTTACTATAATCTGGGTTGATCAAAGTGGGTGCTTGAGTGATGTCATGATTATTAGATTCAAAACTTTCCTTTCCCTCATACATCTAACTTAATTCAATATTTTTATTTAACATCATTATGAGGGGATTGACAAGGATAGTGAAACTAGGCACAAACATTCTCACAAAGTTGATTCTCCCTAGGAAGCTCTGAAGACTTTTCTTATGGCTCAAAAGGAGGGATGAGATAGCCTTGATTCACTCTAGATTAATCATGAGTCCCTGTTTTGAAAAATTGTTCCCAAGGAGGGCACCCTAATGAATTGTAAAGATGCATTTTTTGGGGTTTAGAGATATTTTAAACTCATGACACTTGTGAAATACTTGCTCTAGGTGATCCAAATGATCCTTAGTAAGTTTGGAGAAAATAGTTATGTCATCCAAGTAAACCAAGATGATTTTATTGATGAGATATTTGAATTCCATATCCATGGATCTCTAAAAGGTTGCACCTATGTTTGTTAAATCAAATGGCATGCACTAGTATGCAAAGGTTCCCCACTTAGTAGTGAATGCAATCTTGTAATGGGCATACTCTTGTACATGGATCTGGTTAAAAACTAAGTAGCCATCCAATAATAAAAATATTTTTGTGCCTATGATTATTTTTAAGATTTGATCCATTGGTGGGAGAAGGTAGTGATCTTTGAGGGAAGCCTTGTTCAGGGCCCTAGAGTCCATGTAAAGGTGTATCTCCCCATTATTCTTTTGCACTAGTACCAAGTTGGTGACCCATGAGGAATGTTTTATTGGAAATATTATACTGGCCTCAATGAGCTTGGAGAGATATTTACACATAAATAGATATAGCTTTGGATTAATAGGCCTCTACTTTTGATGCAATGCACAGGTTATGCATTGGGATGGAGATCAAACATGCAATGCACTAATCCAAGATCAAAGCCTCTAAGATCTTTATATTCCCATGCAAAGAGATCATCACATCTCTTGATAAGTTAAATAAATATTTCAATCTATGGCATAGAGAAAACCTTACCATATTTAAGAGTTTTTCCTTCTAAAATGATCATCAGTAATGAGTTATCTTCTTTGGATATCATGCTACATCTCTCTCCTTTGAATTGGTCATCAGAACTAAAGATGTTTTCTAGGGTGACTAGGCCTCTTGATAACTTGTTTCCTTTCAATTAGATGATTTGATATTCATATTAAAATCATAGCTACACTTAGTTCATGATGCAAAACTTTGCCTCATCCTATAGGGAGTTGATGATTTATTCATCACTCTTGAACACTTGCCAATTTTTCATGTTGTTAGGAACTACCAATCTGACCACGAGCTTGATGTTTTGTTCAGACTCTTTCTTTATGTTGCATGAAATACCATACTATACCCCTATAGTTGTAAGCCTATCCACATAAAATTTTTATGATCTTGATAAGGAAATGATGTTGAACTCATCAAAGCCTTCTATCATATCCCACACTCTATGTTTGTATGCTTTCATCAAGCCAATTTTAGTCATACCTTACACCCTAACTTAGTTGACACATAACTCATTATCACCTAGAAATTGCAATGCCTTGATCCCTTTATTTTGTGTGAGCTATAGGCCTTGAATTAGTGACTCATACTTGGAAACATTATTCATGAGAGTAAACTATAGTCTAAAGGCATGCAAGTATTTTACCTTCTAGGGGGAGACTAGCATGACACCAACTCCTACATCATTTTTACTTTGGGATCCATCAAAGTATAACTGCCACATACCTTTAAGGGCTTCATGCACCTTCATAAGCTTAGGAAATGTGGCATTTTATTCTATGATGCAATATGTGTCCAACCCCATTTATGCATTATCATATGGGTCATAATCAAAATGCTCCCATGCCCATTTATCCAGTAGATTGTCTGGGGTTTCCTCCAATAGTGTAATAAATTCATAGAGAATCCAATTCTCCTCTTGGTCAAACATCACATAATTTTTCTTGACTAAGTTGGGAGAGTATAGTTCTAAATGAATTTTAAATATAGGTTCTACCTTGATAGTCACTTTAGTCCTGTACCTAGTTTTCAATAGCATATCTGAAGACATATATCCACCCACCTTTGTCGTGAAGTCTTAAGAGAGGAAAATGGTGAAGTAAGGGGGTAGGTTAATGACTATGATATCCTACAAAATATAAGTTCTTAGGAATGAATGCAGTGTTATATTTAAATCCTTTATATACTTACAACTTTGACCATTTTTCCATCAATCACAATCACTCCTTTTGGAATAGGGGCATACATAATTCCTAGTATATCCATGATCTTTTTGGGCATTACTGAGATACTTACACTTGAGTTGATCATGAAATTATGCACCAGGTGTTATCCTATAATTAAGGAAAAATAGAATGGGGGGTGGTTTATTATTATTACACACCTATGCTTCTTCTTTTGGTTGGCAGAAGATTTTAGAGGTAGCAAATGATAGTTGGGGTATTTGACACTGAAAACCTTTTAGCACATCTTGTTGGGATGAAATAATAAGTGCATCCCACATTGTGATATTGAGGTTCATTTTATTTAAATGCTCTATTATGTTGAAAGAAAATTGAGATCCCTTTGAATATGGCTTAGGGGCAATGACCTCTATTGGTGTTAGTGCACAAACTTGAGATGGTATTTACTTTGGCATAACCTTCTCTAAGCATGATGGCTCTATGGGTGTCTTGGTTGGTACACCTGCATGATTGACTTGGGGGATTGATGGTAGGGGAAATATGATGAGTATGGATTCTTTCGTAGCTCCTATTTTAGATCTTGTATTGAAATCAAATACAGTGCTCCCTCTAATAGGTACACTACCTTGATTCACATAGTTGAAATACTCCTCTTACCAATTGATAAAAACAAACCCATCTTGTGGTTGGACTAGTACCTAGGTTCCTTCCTCATGTATATCTATGCTACTCATTTTATCTTGTAGAGGTAATTTATTCACCATGAAAACATGGTTTAGAATCTTCTTTGTGCACATGGTTTGGTTATGTGGTTGGTTATATGGGAAGCACCACTCAAAATCCTATGCTAGATTTTTTATACTAGGACAAGGGATTTAGAAGTACTGGAAGCATCAATCCTCTGTGGATAAGGAATTTTATTATATGTGATCTATTTTTTCATTTACATGCCACCTTGGTATGGAGGTTCATTTATTTGGTATTATTAAGTGAAAGGTTGATGGTGTATAGGATACTGTGCTGGCTACCTTTTGAGGGTGACTAGTTCATTCCCAAAATTTTGTAATAGATTTTTTATCTTGTGTAATTCACTAAGAAAGGTGGTAGATGAAGTAGGTGGGATTAATATAGTAGGGATAGGCATTAGAATAGGCTACACACCTACTAGGTTAAGAGGAGGTTCTATGAATATAGGCATAAGGGGTCTGGGTGCAATCTTACCTTCTTGAATTAAATAATTATCTAAGTGCACCACAATGTTTTAGGCATCAAGAAGGACCATGCTTCTCATGGAATAAATCATCACTACTATATCACTGTTAAGACATTTTATAAAATATATAAATGCAATGTTAGGATATGGATTACATAAAGTTGGGATTCTGTCCTTGACCCTTCAGAATATGAAGTTAAAATTGACCATCATCTCATGCAAGGCTCACTTTATGGTCATGAGCTACTCTATCAAGGACAAGTGATCACTTCAATCCTCAAATTTATTGCATAATTATCCATCAAGTTCATCCCATATATGAATAGAGTTTGGTCTCAAGCCTCAGTACCACTGAATGGATTTTACTTTGAATGAGGAAGTAAGCAGTTTGACTGTGACATTATCTTGAGTCACATGGTACACTGAGTAGATATTCATAATATATTGAATATTTTCCATGGGGGAGGTTGAATTTTTGCTCTTGAAATATGACAAACTTTAAGGGATACCACTGGAATATCATCATCGTGCATGTGAACTAATGAACTACCTCCATTAAAGGGTATAAACACTTGATTACTTGGTATCATTATGAATGGAACTAATAATATACCTCACCTAGAATAAAACCTTCTAAATGGGGGTGTAGACTAGGCTCTTGGTGGAGAATGACTTACATTTCACCTCCTGATAGGGTATGAAGATGATATTACTCTCCTTCCTTTGAACAACACTATAAGCTAAGTGAAATATAAATTAATGCCTCTTGTAGATGATGTTGTCCTTCTTGGCATGTAGGTAAGGGGCTAATATTTATAGACCAGAGATGCTTGGAGTCACCAGGTGCTCCTACTTTGTGTGTGCTACACTCTTCAAATAAAAATATCACTAATTCCTTAGCTCCTTATTATACTATTAGTCCCATAGGCATCCTAAAAACTATTTTCATTTAGAATTTAATATTATCACTCAATTGCACGTGTGATCATTGATTATCTCATCATAATATTAAGATGTCCCAAAGGTGTGGGACCCTTGTGCTCTTTGGGATGAGCCTCTAGAGTAGGTTGGATTCTTTTTATTCTAAGTGCGTTTGGTTTAAAAAAAATGCACAGGCCTAAAGAGCAAAAAGGTAAACTACTATTAATCTAAACCTATGATCTTGAGGGAAAAGGGAAGGAGAAGGTAAAAGAATGCTAAAATTAAAAGATGATGCACCCAAAAAAGAGTGAGCACTCCTAATACTGTAAACACAGTGCAAAACTTTGAGAACAAGATAATATCATATAGTTTCTACCAAGTCACTCCAAATACATAAGTGTTTCACATAGAGGCATGAGAACATAGTGTAACATTAAAAGGATGAAGCTTATCCTATGTAGACCCTAATACACACATGATATGACCTACAAGTGAGTTTTTAGTTTAATAAAGAGGTGTTGATGATGAATGAAAAATGAGAGGGGCAAACATTACCTATAAACAAGAATTAAAAAACACAATTAACACATAGATCATCCAAATAATAGAAAGAGGTAAACTTAATTCTCATTAACATGTAAGGTCTAGCCAATATAAGAGCTCATAGAGGGAAATTTAAGCAACGTAAAGTTGATAAAATGTGCCAACCCTTTTTAAAATAGAAATTCAAGATTTTATAGAGAAAAAGCTTATTTTATAATTAATGTACCACTTGGGGTGATGGGTATAACTTTTATTTCTTTTGTAACACTGTAGCCATGCTTTCTAAATTTTGTCTGATAAATCATGCCTAGAAATGATAGGAATAACCTTATGTGTACATGGGGATAAGGAATATTTCCCTAACAAGATTAGAGAGTGGCATGAAATTGCATTCTGATGTTTAGTGGCCACTTATGCATTCAATTATTCTAGCAATACCTCAAGCTCCTATGTATTAATGTCCTATTTATTGAAGGACAAGATCACCATGCTTATGAATCTGATAGAGCCATGATAATGTCTTGTTTTGGGTGGCTACTTGTTGAAGATATGGCTCAATATTTTCCTCCATTAATTATGTAATCTACCTTTGCTTTAAAACCTAGACCTAAGTCAACTATAGATGAAAATCAATCTAAGATCATTGGTTTTACTATAGTTTACATAGATGGCACTCTACTTGATGCCTAGTCCCTTCTATAACAAATTACCAACCTTTTGGCCTATAATAGGTATAAAGACCTATCTTATGTCTATGGAGCTTTGCTATCAATGTTTGGTCCTTATTATTGATCCTAGTCTAACTCAGTTTGAGCTTGAGCTTAGTTCCATGTATTTTTCACCATCTCAGGTCAATTAATTTGTTTTTCTCAAGTCAAAAAGTTCCATCAACCATAGTAAAAAATATCCCAACTTGGTCCTTTTCATTGGTTATCAGCAAATAGACTCAAGATCTATTAACCTTGACCCTTGCTTGCACTATCAAATCTCTTGTAATAGGTTAAATGCATGCCATTAGATCTTAATCCACAATTATACACAAGCTATTGATTTGTTTGGGCCCATTTTCTTATCAGTGAACACATACCATTGGATTTTGGCTTGATGAACCCATACCATAGGATATTGTTGTTTGAATTATAATGGCTAATTCATGGGGATTAAATTTGACACTTACAAGGCTGTTCTAGACTTTTTGAATTCAAACAACTATTTGCTATAGTGTAAAATTGATGTTTGTGCAATTGTTTGGATTACTAATTTTATGGGCTATTTCCTTCAGACCTTTTATTGGACATTTTGTTTGGGGAACCATATTTGGAAAAGACCATTTGGAACCCTTGAACTGGACCATTTTCCCAAGAAATAACCCTTTAGGAAAATTGTATAGGGCATTTTATCGAGAGAACAACCCCTCAGGACTTTGTTTGTAGCACTTTCTCAAAAGAAATGGCCCTTCAATATTTTCATTTGGTCTACCTTGTTGAAGATGTACCCTTCATAAATTATGCTTTAGACTGCTTTCTTATAGAAATATCATTCAAGATTTTGATTTCAGACCATTTTCCCAAGAAATGACCCTTTGAGAAAATTGTATGGACAATTTTCTCGAAAGAAATGACACTTAGCCATTTTTGATGCAGACCATTTCTCTGAAAGAAATAGGTCTTCATATTTTGCTTTGAACATTTTGTCTAAAAGAATTCATGCCATCAAACCTTTTGTCAAACATTTTCTTTGAAATAATTATACCTTCGAGAAAATTGCGGGGATAATTTTCCTGAAAGAAATATGACATTTAGCTTGAAAAACACCCTTTGAACTTATTTCTTTAGGATTTTTTCCATTGAGACATTTATTATGGATAAAATGTCTAAAAGAAATATGAACTTGGAATTTTAATACAAATGAACTATCTGAAAGAATTTGCAATTTGTGACTTTTTTTTAGACAAAATGTTTTAAATAATTCCCAATACTTAACCAAATAACCTGAAACAATTAGCCCAAAGGAAATATTAGTACTTATCCCAAAAAGGGTCTACAAGAATTGAAAGTATCCAAACAAAGGTTTTGCACTTAGCTTTTGGATTTTAGGATCATTTATTTCTTCATGAAACTACTATGGACACCATGAAAACTTGCTCAGGAACCTATACCTTTACTTTGCAGACCTATTCCTCAAAAATCTTTAAGGCATGGCATTACTTCTAGGCAATTTTTGTATGTGGGCCAAAATGGCCAATAGCCCCAATGTAAAGATATATATGGTAAAATATAATATGTGTGGGTACAATTCCTCTAATGGAAATGTATAGACCTAATATTAATGTATCTCATGTAGTATGTGTCTGTATGATGTCACAAATGTAAATGCATATGTAGTATGTTTAATAGGTACAAATGGTATTTTCCAATGTATTTGTGTGCCCCTAAGATGGATATACATAGTAATGAATCACACATATAATATTAGTAGTATGCCCCAATAAATGCATGGTAGAGATAATGAAAATTTTGGAAACAAACATAATATACAAGTAGTATCATGCATGATATGGATCATGACACCAAACATATGACATCACATATTATAGGTAATAAAATTAGACATATTCATGTAACAAATAATATAGTAATTTAACCATTTAAAAAGTAAGGTGACCCACAAGGAATCAATGATGTAACATGACAAATATAGGATCATCTATTGGCAAAACTAGAATAAACATGACAAGTGACATGTGTGAAGACATCCAATTTTGGTAAAAGGCTTGTTATTACAATATTTTAGTACTATTTTTTACATATGGATCATTTATTTAAATTAGGGTATTATTGGTATTTGTCTATGAATTTTCATCTCTCCTTCTTTATGTGATCATGTGGTTTTCTCATATTTTTTTCATTTGTTTTATGCCCATAGGCTTATTTATATGTTATACATTTACCTTATATTGTTTATTCCTCTGGAAGGGATTCACTGGTCCCATTGAATCTATCCCTTGTATTTTTGTGGGACATTTTTTACTTCCTTGCATCCCTTTGATGTTTGGATCCATGTATTCCAATTGTTTTATTTTTATTTGGTTAGATTATGTGCATATATTATTTATTCTAATTCAAAAGTATATATATAAATCACCTAAATTTATTTAAATTTTTTAATCAAAGAGAATCATTTTATCCTTTCCAGTCTAGGTGTACTCTAAAAATATTTATTTATGATTTTAAGGAGTTGAATTCAAAGTTTAAATTGATTATTTTAAAAAATAAGGATAAGAGAATGTGCATATAGTTGCATATCCACTTAGAAAGAGGAGATTGAATTCATAACTTAGTTTATCCATTCACACTACACAAAAACTACACGTGGTCTGATTCTACCATGCAAGATACATTTTTGAAACTCCTTTGAGATTTCCTATCCAATTACTTCTTCTATTATCATTTTTCAATTTTTTGTGCTGAATTAGTTCAACAAGACAAATAAAATCAAAATAGACATTGTACTCACCAAAGCAAATAAGCATAAATACAAGACCGTATGACATCAACTTACACTCTTGCCTGAAAGAAATAAAAATAAAAAATTGAATGGAATATAGATTTGGTGGAGAGGAACATATTCAATGTATTAGTCACAAAATGCCAAATTTTACCAAGGTAGATTTTTCAGTCAAGAAGCAAGCATAAAATATG